>VURO01008522.1:7464-19501 GCA_015108175.1 Pelvicachromis taeniatus
GACTCGCCAAATGAAAACGGACAACTTTAAATTTGGTCATTTTCACATCACTCAATGTTCTATATTCTTACCCAGAATCTGTGAAAGTTTTTCATGTCATAGATGGACTATTTGATTTATAAGGCTCACATTGTTATCAGTATTTTTCTCAGATTTTCTTCTCCTAATTGAGATTTGAAGCCATGTGCTAAACAGGACATTTTAAGTCCTGAAATAAAGTTTGAACCATCCCAGGCAGCTCTATTCTGTAGAACTACATTAAAGATGTATTAGGAAAGCCACTAGGATTGACATTTCTTGATTATAGCCTTAGAGTTGTTTAATTTACCCCCTGCCCAGGAAACCAGCCCTTAGGTCTCTAAGTTTTCTATTGATTAAAGTGAACTCCTTTATTGATCTTTGTGTGTGAGTGAATATAATAATCTTTATAAACATTTATTTTCATTTGTGATTTATATTTTCTGTGTGTGTGATTCTGAATTCAGTGTTCTGCTCATTATCTAAGTGGCTGAGTCACTGAATAATCCTAATGGCACACTGAGCATGATGTGTTCATTTACATAGGTAAATATTAAAATCATTAGTAAGAAGAGAGTAATGCCATTCTTAAACAGTATCAATGGACTCATTTTATTCAGATATTGAATTGCATACTTTGCACAAAAGATGTTACCATATAAAGCAATTAAAAACCTTTTTTCCTGCTAAAGTAAAGAGAATTCACTGTAATCTAATGGCATTTTCCTGTAAAGCCAAGCGTTGCATATTTAAGACGAGCTGTCGACCCCTGCAGCGGTTTTTACATGGGCAACTGAACGGGAACACCATTTCATTTTAATGTTCTGGGACCATGGTAATATGATTCATCATGATTGTCCCTGACCCTTGTAACACTATCAATATTGCATTATCTGTGTGACCGAGTGCCCTGTAAACCACATTATTTGCCACCATAACTTAAAAAAAAAAATGTAAAAAAAATGAAAATCAGCAAATCCAAATCCAGCGTCTGCCTCAGCTGAAGGTAACAAAAAAGCAGAATCATTAATAATTCATTCATTTGCTAGTATCGGAGACATAAAATCTTAGTTAACAGGAAGAGCGGGCTGGATTGTTCTTAGAGGCAGATATCGAAGGCTTAATAGCGTCCCTTGTGACGGAGGCTGTTGGGTTTTGAGTCCTTGTTGTTGAGTTTTTTTCTCTGCCTGCTAACCCTCTTCTCTCAGCCAGTGGTGAGGAAGTCTCTCCAACACACATGTGCGTGTAGATAGTGAAGCCGTCAGTGATCAAAGAAGACCCTCTACTGTATCACAGTCAGCTCCAGTCTGCATGCCTGACTGTGTACAGCATGCTTATTTGAAAAAGGGATTTGTTTGCAAAATACCTGAAGCATAGAGTGACTGTAAATTCAGTGGATCGCACTTACATTCTGCACATTTTCAAGATTTATAAGTGGAAATATTGCATTTTATAAAACATTTGTGCTTGCCACGTTAACAAAGACTCTGAGTTTGCCACTAATGATACTGTATACCCTTATTCAGCTTTGTTGTCTACAATCTCAGCCATCCCACCCCTCCCTTTTGAATCTATGGTTTTAAGAAGCATGGGGATAGATAGAGATGTGGGTAAAGAAAAGGTTGTGGGGGAAGATGGAGCTAGGAGTTTAGAGGGGGTGAGGTTAAATGGGCCATGTCAGTAGTAGTCTTTAACGCATGGGATTACGGCCCTTTTGTGTGCTGTGAGCTCACTCAGTCACTGAGCCCATGTAAGACCCTCTCACACCATTTACCCCACAGTGTCGCCGACACCCTGATCAAGCTGACAAAGGCTGGGAAGTGCAGTGCTGCAATCAGCCTGGTAACAGTAAAAGGAGAATAAAGCGAAGAAATGGGGGGAGAGAGAGAGAACAAAGAGGGCAAAGGAAGCCGCGTAAGAGAGGAGAATGCAAAGACAAATACACCAGAAGCAAAGGCTGTTGTGCAATAGTAGTGTCGGAAATGCAGTTGAAGAGGAGGTGAGAAGAGGCTGTGTAAAACAGTGAAAATGGCTTGAGGTGAGAAGATGAACTATCTCGGGAGAAAAAGGTGCATTATAAAGTAGAGAAATGCACTTAAAGCAAGAGTTGGAGAACATGATGAAAAATGGAAAGAAATGCAGTGGCAGTGAGATGAAAGGAAGGCTGGCTGACATTATTACACATGTGAGATGGGTTGGTAATGATGCTAATTAAAGCTTTTATGCATGTGTTGTTAAAACCGGCATCTCACTGCGATGTGCTCCATTTGGACCTCTTTTATTAGTTCTTATGGCTGGATTGAAACTATGAAACCTGATAGCTCCCCTGATGTTAGGCCAGAGTTAATGTGAAAAAAGTACAAAAAAGACACCAGTAAAATATATTGAATATGTAGCAGCTGATGGCACTTTTTCCCCCCTCCCCCCAGTGTTGCACAGATCATGATTATCCGCGCTGCATGAATTCTGAATATTAGATTTTTTTCATGTTCTTAGCTTCTTTATGTAGACATTATTTGTCAAGGGACTCGCTTATTAGATTGGCCAGGTGGAAGTTCTTATGAAAAGGGATATAACCAGTGATTTTCTATACTACCAGATGAAATTATGAAAGTTTGAATGTTTCAAAGGTATAATCTTTTCAAAGTCCTGTTTTCTGGACTTTTAAGTTCTATATGGTATGCATTTAGCGTCTGTACTTATACAGAGTCTGATGTTCCGGCTGTAATCATTTCAAAAGCCGAAACAGGAAAAATAATACTTATTTAAACACCCTAATCAGAAGAAACACGCCCGCTTCTTTTTCAGTTTCAGAGGGATGAAATAAACCTTTGCATAAACTGATTAGAAGAAAACTTGTACAATGTAAGTAATTTAACCTGATTGCATTCTTCTTTCCACATGCCCTCCATCTTGACAGAAAGTGCAGGAACATATGCTTCTCTGCTTTTGGAATATGGCAGCCTGCAAGCGCAGCTGTCAATCTGCATAGAGATTGTTTTAAATACAGTGTTTTCAGAAATTAAGAGTGTGATAATAACGGCAACTACTGTGGTGAACAGATGATGGCTGTCTGTGTTCAGGGAGCTGATTACACATGTGACGGTAACTGATAACTGTAGAACGAGGTGAGAAGTAACATGTTAACAGGTGAAAAGGAGTCTCGAATCAGACTGACTTCAGTCACTATAGAAATGTTCATGTCACTGAAGGTGAAGCTGATGTTCACACTGTGGTTTTTCTTATTAATCATTGCTCGAACAGTGTTTTTCTATTTGTGGTGCTTTATGACGTCAAAGAGATTATATATCCTCAATATAGTCACCTCAGGCACATTACACAGAGGACGTGCCAACCTGCTGTTCAAACCTTATTTTTGTGAGAGGAAGCCAATCAAGAAGGGGCAGCACCAAGGCCTAATATGAGATGAATAATGTTTATTTTGAGTTGTGAATTATGAAGAGGTACATTAATAGACTCCAAATATATTAAATATGGAGCTAGAAACGGACATATTAAGTCCACTTTGGGAGTATCCGTTCTTCTAAATACAAAATGTGAAAACATTAATGTAGATAATGGTGTTTAGTTGGAAGCGGGTGTAATTTCTCTCTCCGTGTGATGTGATGGGTTTCTGTGTTGTAGCAAAAAAACAATCTAAAAACCTAAGAAAGGTTTTTAGGAGGTCATTGATTACGTTAGTCAGCGTTGTAGTCCAGAGATGAAAGAGCAGTTATACAACAGCAGCAAATGTTTGTCACGATGATTCGATGCGAACCATTATGACTAATGCATCACGCGTGACGTTTTTCATTCTTTCATTTATAAAGAATAATAACAATGATAATATTGGTGGCAGGTACGTGGCTCCCAGCTGTGGTGTGTCTTAATAGAAGCGAAAAGGTAAAAATGCTGCCGAGTATTTTTCTTCCGGACAGATTTCCGGTTACGAGCAGACTTTGTCTGGGGATTAAGTTTCTGCTGAAGTTTCTCTTGATGTGAAGCCTCAGTTTAACTTTAATCAGGCCAACTGTCATTTAAACAGAACCCATTGTCAGATGGAGTACAGTGATTAATACAATGCTAACCTTTTTACCTCTGCAATTTTCGTTCTTTTGCTCACTCTAATTATCTCTCAGACGTTCGCTGATGAGGCTCTGACAAACATCCATGTCTTATTAATCATCATATTGCTTTGATTTTATGTTTTAAAGCAAGTTTCTCTCTCTCTCTCTCTCTCTCTCTCTCTCTCTCTCTCTCTCTCTCTCTCTCTCTCTCTCTCTCTCTCTCTGTGTAACATGCCAGAGCCATTAGCCTGCACTGTGTGCTTGTCCCGGTGGGAGCTTGGCTAATAACCTCACGGTACAGGGTGGGGAGGGGTCCTCAGGGGAGCAGTCTGCCTTTAAGGCACTAGCTGAACTCTCCTCACACACTCCCAGCAGCTACCGAGCAGAGCACCTCAGATTTGTGTTTGTCTAAATAGGTGCTTAGCTCACATATAAGTAGGTGTTTACTTTACCTGTAAACAGCAATTTGCACATCAGCTGCTTTGTAGGGTTTGCTGGACATGTTTAATAAAGGGGATCAAAAGCTAAACCTGAATGTAAATAAGGAGCATGTGCTTTAGGTCGTTCACGTTTTTCTTATTTTCACAGGGAAACTGTCCCAAAGTGAGCTCCATCAACGATCGCAGTGACTGGAAGGTAGTGAGGAAAGCCTTAACTGTGATTGGCTTCACTGAGAACGAGGTGGAGGTGAGGACAAAGGCTATGCTGGCATGTATTTAGTTTTTTGATAGAGTTGTGTGGGAACATATAAGTTTAGAATGGATAATGCAGTGTGCATTAATTCCCATGGAACAGTTTTTACTACAGGCTGTGCTGCAAACATTGAACTGTGTGTGCCTGAGGGGGTTGTTTCTGCTCTGTGGGCGTTTGTTGCTGAGAGTGTTTGTGTCATTTGTGTGTGTGTGGTTGTTATTCAAAAGTGAGATGTTTCTTGAGCTCAGCGTGGGAGTCTTCCTACATGTTCGTGAGTCTGGGCTCACCTCCAAAGCTCTTTGAGATCCCACACTGCTCATAAAGTGAAGAACAGGTGTGAGAGTGTGTGTGTGTTGTGCAGCCCTGGTTTGATACTTTGATTCCTGTTCTCTCCGGATCTTAACTTTAATCAAAGCAGCTTGTATCAGTCTCATAAAGATAGCCTCAGCAGTAACTTCAGGTTAATTTTATCACGCCACAACCCTTTGTTCTTCTCCTTTTTTCCTCATTCTTCTTCCCTTTGTCTCTGCGTAGGAGCTGCTGAACATAATTGCCAGCGTGCTCCACCTCGGCAATGTGCAGTACGGTGGAGAAGACAGCAATGCCTGCATCACCTCTGACATACAGATAAAGTACCTGGCCAGGGTAAGATAATGTTAGGATCATGAACACACCCAGTGTCACATTAAAGGAACAGAGCCTTTATTTTTCAGACATTTCAAGGTCCCTCACTGAAAGCACAAGAAAAGTGAAAACTGAAGGATTGAGTGTCACATGTAAGGTCTCCTGTATGAGGCGAACAAACTGCACATTTCTTTTCACTTCAAACAAACTTTGACAAACATCTATTGAGCTGCTTTAGATAATAACTTTCAGCTGCCTGCCGAGAAGGTTAAGTTGTTCAAACTGTCCTATTCACTTGATAACTGCTTGTGCCTCCACACAGGCGACAGTCAAGGTGAATGCAGTCTGCTTCCAGATCATTCATCTGTCCCTTTTTCTTATGTTTAAATTTAACGTAAACCTTAACTTAGATTTAATGTTGAACTGATTGTTGCTTTGTTTTATTGGTTCAAAGGTCAAAAGTACAGAGCCCCTCTGATGACATGGTACAAAAAATAAATAAATTGTGGCCACAAAATACTATTTCGAGGGCACGAAACAATTATAACGTGCGCATGACATACTAAATCGAGGGCACGAAATAGGTATAACGTGTGCACGAAATTCTAATTTGTAGCCTCGAAACACTTGATATATCATCCCAGGGCACATTCACTAGAACCTGCGTCAGCCATAGTATGGAGTCCCTACTTGCTGTTGGTGATGTCCTTTTTTTGGCAGTTATTTATTCAGACCTATCTTTGTTACTATGTTCTAAATGGTATCTGTCGACGTTTCAAATGTTGTATCCTCATGTTGTTACTACACTTTGTTTTGCTGTGCTAATATGTAGCCGTAAACTCATTTCTAACTGTAGGACGTGCGGCGCCCCCCCAGGACACTTTTAAAGTAGAACTGAAGGCTCGTGGCTACAAATTAGCATTTCATGCGCACGTTATACTTGTTTCGTGCCCTCGAAATAGTATTTCGTGGCCACAAATAAGTATTTCGTTAGGGACTTTATACCCATTTCATGCCCTCAAAGTAGTATTTTGTGGGCGCAATTTATTTATTTTTTGGACCATGTCATCAGAGGGGCTCCGTACAAAAGTCACTGTAACACGTCTGTCTCATTCCATTAACAATGCTTTTTGAGGGTTTGAAAACATTCTGGCACAAACGTTGATTTGGACTGAGATGAGCTGGTTCGGTAACGGCAACCTCTCAAAACATTTTGGCTGTATAACATACAGGTGCTTAATGAAGGAACATTTTCACACAAGATGAGATTTTGGTTTTAAAAGATCAAAGTTCACCTTTTTACCATTATAATGCTGTGCAAAAGCAGTTGTTTGCCATTCTTTTGCATCAAAACTGAGGAACAGAAAGAAAGATGGATGTAAATTGCAATTTGGAAGAAGGGTCATTCAAGGGTGTTTGTTTTCATTCCTAATTTGTAGAGTTGAATTCAGTATTCTTGTATGAAACAGCAGGTATTTGTCTGAATTGTGTCTAAATTCAGCATTTCTCACAGCTGTCTTTCTGCTACTTAGTAAATGTGTTCTAATCGGGTATTGCCCTAAAAAAAAAAGAAACTGCTCTCACTTCTGCTGGCAGGTTAGAGCTGACTTTGTGGAAATATGGGCCCCGCTCTTTAATTTGTCAAACATGTGATATGATCCTATCATTACTTTCCACAGAGAAAGCTCTTTCATACCTTCAGTCTTCCAGTTAGACCAGGAGTCAGACCTAATGTGCAGATACCAGAGCAGTGTGTCACTGCCGACCAGCATGATGTCTGTGTGTGTCACTGTGGAGCTTCCTAATGCTGCCGTGCTTTTTCCAGTTGTTAGGAGTGAATGTGTCAGTGCTGACGGAGGCGCTCACACACAAGAAGATCATTGCCAAGGGAGAGGAGGTGGGTTTGGATACACACTGTCATTGTGTGAGAAGCATTTGTTTACAAAGCCTTCCTGTCTGTGTAATGTCTGCACTAATAGTACAGTGATTTGTCTAACTGTCCCTGCTGAGCCCCGTGTAACTCTGGTTTTGTTAGTCTTTGCTTGTCTGCACTTGTCTCTCACCTTCCTGTCTCTCTGTGCGTTTCATCATCAGCTGATGAGCCCGTTGAACCTCGAGCAGGCATCGTCAGCCCGGGACGCTTTAGCCAAAGCTGTGTATGGACGCACCTTCACCTGGCTAGTTAATAAGATCAACATGTCGCTGGCATACACGGTATACACACACACGCACACAGTTGATAATGTTTTCAGTTCATCCTACTTTTCTGTTTAACCTGCAGTCAGTAACTACGTCTATCACACTGATCACCGTAGCACAGAGCATGTCAGTGTCCCTGTATTGTTACAGCACAGCTCCACCTTGTGGGCACAGTCTGTTATGATGTCCTATAGTTCAGTTTTTCCCTACCACTGTGCCACGGTAGGTAGGTGTGCCGGGAAAAATTATCTGGTTCCACCTAATTAGTACTCTAAGCGATCAGCGTGAGTAACGGGCAGCACAACTACCTGCTCTAATTAAATGGGTTGCCAACTGCCAGTAAAACAGAAGACGAAGAAGAAATTACACAATAGTCTGCGAGATGACACAGAACGTGATAGCAATAGATAAATATTTGAAAAGAAAATGTAGTCAGTCTGACCTGGGTCCTGGAGAAAACTCCGACTCCGATGAAGGCCTTAGAATAAGTAGTCGTCAGAAGAACGCAAAAACAGTATACTGGGGACAAATCGAGCCAATTCCGCTATGCCTGTTGTGCGGGGAAAAATTATCAAAATGCGTTTTATGACATTTTTGTTTGGTGGTGTGCCGTGTGATTTTTTATTTTATTTTTTTTTATGTGAAATATGTGCCAAAAGGTTGGGAAACACTGCTATAGTTCATTACTGGTATCTTGGACACTGATGACTTTACTGCAGGACAGTATGGTATTGCAGTTTTAAAAAACTCGTGTATATAAAAACATTCAAAATCAATGAATTTATCAAATCTGTTCTTGTTCTTGGTTTTTGCCCAAAATGTTTCCATGAAGCCCATGAAACTTCAATTTGATACGAATTTGAAAGTGTAAATCTTAGCTTGTTATTTTCTTTAATGAAATGTGTTTATGGATTTATTGATAAAGCTACCCTTTGTTTAACTGTCTCCAAAATTAAAAATGTATTGACAAAGTTTCAAGCCATATCAAAAAGCACACTAATAACAGCCATCATATATGCTGGACACTGCATTAAAAAAATAAATTAAAAAAAGAAATTATACTAGTTTTATCTTGTTTCCTATTTCTATAAATATAAACTTTTATATTATAGATTATTGTTATTATTATAGAATTCTATGAACTAATATCGAATTAGTTCATCTAATCTAACCTTTACATCTAGTGGCTTAAAAACAATCTTATTATAATGCACAGAACAAGAGGTAGAAGTCTGACTTACTTCCAGCAAACATTTGGACCTCCTCCTCCTTCTGCTTCCTCTGCTTCTGCTTCTCCTTCTTGCCAGTGAAAGAGAGTAGCCAACATACTTGGTTTTAAATTAATCTTTCTCTTAAATTATTTTCTGTCCTCTAAATGCATTACTGCCATAGCAGTTATACATCTTAGTGTTTTATTTCTGCAGAATATTATTCAATCCAGTTATTGTGTAAATGCTAGCAATGGTCTGATTTACTGTATTGCTCAACCTTATTTGTATTATTATTCTGAGCAGTTTTTTAGATGATGAAACGCCGCTTCCCACCCAATTGTTTTTCAGATATTTAAAGTGTTATGATTTCAATCTTTTGTCTTTCTGTATTGTAGATATGATGGTATTTATTGTATGCTGGGACTTTCTTTTTCCTGTATATTACAAATAAGTTTTTTGTTTGTTTATTTTTTCTAACAGGGCGACTCTTCCAAGAATTACAGTGTCATTGGTCTGCTGGATATCTATGGCTTTGAGGTCTTCCAGCACAACAGGTACAAGCGTAACTACTCCCAAATTAGCAAATGAATCATTTTTCCCTCTGCTAAATATCTTAGATGAACCCATTTGGATGTGTTCCACCTCTATTATCATCCATTCTCTGAACAGTGTGACATAATGAACCAGAATCAGTGTGTCTCCTTGCTTTGTCTTATCTGTCTCGTTTGTTGTGTGTGTCAGCTTTGAGCAGTTCTGCATCAACTATTGTAACGAGAAGCTGCAGCAGCTCTTCATTGAGCTCACCCTGAAGTCGGAGCAGGACGAGTACGAGGCCGAAGGCATCACGGTCAGACACTCCTCTATATCTCAGTACCCATACACTCCAACCCCTCCCCTTTATTTGTGAAAAAGCTGGTCCCTGTGATTGACCTGTTGTCATTGTATGAGCATCTACCATTTGTTACCCCGTCTGGTTTCAGAATGCTTAGACAGTGATGGCAAGTGGACCTTTTCCATCTGTAGAAAACCTGCTGTTTGCTTCTTCAGCTCCAGCAAATATACACACAGAATTCTTTTGGTCCCTTAAAAAAAATAAAAAAAATAAAAATTGTGCAGGGTTTTCCCTGCTCTGTACACCCCTCTGCTCATCCCTTTAAGGGATTTGTATTTATTTTTTCCAGTTTTTTATTTATTTATTTATTTATTTATTTTTATCAGTGGGTCAGTGAGAGTTCAGGCTCTGCAAAGAGGTCCTAATGCAATTGTGTCTACAGTTTTCCAAAGTAAAGCTGATAATTGAATTCACTGTCCTGCTTTTTTCCCCTCAGAGTCTAAACTCAAAGTAATTTAGAGAAAGTGCACATACTTTTAGAAGATGCAGACCCATTAGAAATGAAGCCCTCTTATTGGTTGAGTTGAGGGAGGTGGGGGCCCTTTATTTACAGATTAAAAATTTCAACCTCTTAAGAAGATTACATGTCAAAACAGGTCTGCACTGAAAGTTGTTTCAAGATGCTGACTATTCTCCTCACTTACGCTTATTCCCCTCATTTATATTCATTGAATTTTTATTTTGTTTGGCCCTTCAGAACAAGAGCATCTTGTTTTCAGTCTAATGTAAATGTCCATTTGGTCCAAGGTCAAACGGGTTGTGGGAGAAGCTTGAATTCTTTTCTCAAAGAGTCCATTCTCTTCTTATATCTGAGCTGTATGCTGCCCTCTCTCTCTCAGATAGTTTGACCGTGCTAAGAGCTAACAGGACCTGCAACCACCACACTCAGCTTGGGGTGCACTTTAATTTTGATTCTTGTGCTTTCAAGTTGTTTTTGTGTCTTAGACTTATCAATTTCTGAAAGTTTTTCATCCACTGATGGCAGTTCAGATTTTAATAAGAAAAATCTATTAATGATTTCTTTTTCCTATCTGTGCCACAGATCTTTGAGCTGCTCAACAATCAATGTCTTTTTTTTTTTCTCTAAATGATCTCTAACCATAACTTTTGTGCATTTCCAGTGGGAGCCAGTGCAGTACTTCAACAACAAGATCATCTGTGACCTGGTGGAGGAGAAGTTTAAAGGCATCATCTCCATTCTGGTGAGGAGATATGCTAGACTTTCTCGCTTATTGCAAATGTGGCCTAGAAACAGAAATATTTAAAGAATGTATGGGTAAACAAAGAATAGTCTTTAGTCGAATATATCAGGCAAACAAAAATAATCCATACATTGACAAGCACATAGACCTTTGTCTCCACCTTCTTATTTAGTGCTGAGTGCCTGAGAATGAAGGTTGCAGCAAAAACTAAAAATCTTAAATCTTAAAAAAAAAAAAAGATGTGGTGAATTTGGTTGAAAAGTGACAGAACCCTTGAGTCTGCAAGCTCCTTAGACAACCAGCAGATTCAAACCACAAACCTCTTCCTGTAAGGCTACTGCTAACCACTGCACACTGTGGGTCCAATAACTGTTGGCTGTTCAGTGACTGCTATAAACAAGCTCAGCATGCAGCCCACAGCAGCATACAGCCCTAGAGAAACATCATCTACATGTAGATATGTTACTGTATGAATGACCCAAACTTATTTTTTGTGTTTAGAGACCTTTTAGGGAGAAAATCAAACAGATACCATAAGATTAAGAGGAAAGTTTAGATTTTAAAATGGGAAAGTTCCTGCTTATCTGAGTAAAAATTAAACCTTTCGTTATACAAGTGAACAAATTGAAGCTGACCTTTAATACACAGGACACAACAGGCAAGTGTGACAGCCAAAGTGTTTTGTAGTCACAATATTTGAATTATTTTCTTCCTTTTGTTACGTCACCACTGACTTCTGCCCTCTCTGTTCATGTGTCACAGGATGAGGAGTGTCTGAGGCCTGGAGATGCCAGTGACTTGACCTTCCTAGAGAAGCTGGAGAACACCTTGGGCGGACACCCACACTTTGTCACGTTAGTTTGATATTCTCTCTTCCCATCCACAGCTTGTATAGGCCCAGTGTGATCTCACGTAAAGTTCAGCTTGACAGACTTTGAACTATTAAATGTATCCAGTTTATTTCCTGGTAAATCCGTGTTGTTTGTTTGTGTTCTTCCCTGCAGTCACAAACTGGGAGATGCAAAGACCCGGAAGGTAATGGGCCGTGATGAATTCAGACTGCTGCATTACGCTGGGGAGGTCAACTACAATGTCAATGGTGTGTGTGTGTGTGTGTGTGTGTGTGTGTGT
>VURO01008523.1:8345-18875 GCA_015108175.1 Pelvicachromis taeniatus
CCAAAATCATAAATAAAAAAAAAAGTTAATAAAATAAAAAAAAAAAAATAATAATAATTTTTAAAAAAAAAGCAATACAAAATACATACATAAAGAAGACAACAACATGTAGTATGTGTTACCGACAGCAATTGGATCCATATGCATTTGTCTTTTTTAGGCGAGCAGGGGAAAATGAATAAAATGTACCAGCACTTACCCTCCTCTGACAACCCTGATGGAGATGGTTTCCTGCAGCTCCCAGGGTGTAGCATCAATGACATCACTGTGTATCTCAATCCTTTGTCCGCACATACCCGGTCGATCAAAAATATACATCTAGACAGAAGGAAGACAAATGTTAGCATAAATTCTGACTGTACACTTGGAAGATCAGATGTTTTAGACCAAAAGTCATATAATCAGACATTAAAAACATTTATGAATTATGTTGAGTACAAAATCAGTGTTAATATTACAGTAGAAGTCATTTAATACTACGCAAGCACCTGGGATGAAATTGCAGAAAAGATTGAATTACTGCAGGCTAGACTTTATCCTGTGCTACAGAAGAGTCCTTTATATTGTCAAAGAAAAATAAAGCCAACATGATCAAATGGCATCATCTCCAGTTTCATATTCAACCATAAGCTTTAGGCATTTAATACTAGAAGAGTAAAAAGCTGACTATATAGTATTGACTTTGCAAACTTCTTGCAGTTTTTAAATCCTGTAGATGTTATTGATATTCAGGAAATGCAACTATGCAACAAAAGTTTGCATATCAAAAGAGAAAACGGAGGTACACACGTGCATAAATTGGTGTAGTGGTGTATATATGGACATATAAGGAATTTACTGAATAACAAAAATCTGCCCAAGTCTAAAGCACAGACATGTTTGGGACATTCAGGTTTGAGGCCCTACAGCATGGGAGAGAACCTAAACCTAAACGTAAGCTCCTCCCCAATTATTAAGGATCATTTGTGGGTAACCTCAGTGAGAAAAATCGAAGAGCTCTCCAGTAAACAAGCAGAAGCAGGTTTGAAATTAACACAAGGCCAAGGCAATGGAACAAGCAAAAGTGTAGTAGGTATGCAATTTAAGCACCAATCAAAGCCAGAAAGGTTTGGGAGGGTTTTTATTAGCAACTGAAAAAAAAAAATCTTGTTTGTGTTTAACCACACAGACAGCATCTTCTGGTGCAGAATAGTTATGAAATGATGTGTAGGCTCCTACATTACCAAGAAAAAGCCTTGTAACAACAACTTATTCCCCCTCAGGTAAACTAGCTAGGTGTTGTGTACTTAATGGTTAACAGACTGAGTTTCACAAGAAAGCTCCGCTTCCTTCCTCTGCTTTTAACTAGCTAGCTGACATTACTTTTTTTTTTTAGCCACTTTCTAGTTCAAGATACTGGCAAAAGTGGCTGTCAGCTTACACGTGTTTCTCAAAGGCATGTGGGTGAAAACAAACTCTCACTGAAGAGTGCGGTTTGTGTGGGCAACTCACCTTTCCAGGACGAGGATTAAGCTTTCCGTGTTGCTTCTCTTTCGTGAGCTATGGACAATTAGGAAAATTGTAAGGATTAAAGAGACATCACATGACATTAGTTTGTTTAACATTTTTTTTCCCTGACTTGTGGGGGAGACAAGAAAACAGCCCTGGTAAGCCACGAGCATGTAAAATTTAGACACGTTATTACGCCCAGGTTCTAAACATGCCATACAATCCAAACAGTGTTACTGTACTGTCACTGCCATCTTGTTCAACAGGTTCTGAGGGTGTCCGAGAGATGATGGGAGAAGACTAGACACGACAAAGCAAGGACAGCTTGAACAAACAGGAATACATTCCTGTGCTGAACCTTTTTGACACTTGTGACTTGTAGCTACAGCATGAGCTCACCTGATAAAGAAAGTAAATGTGCTGTGCACCCAGCAAATAATTAAATCAGCTCTTTGTTTTGAATGTGTCTGAATTGTTTTTGGGATGTTTAAAAGCGCAGGCTACAATGTGGTCAAAGCCACTGCAAATGAAAGTTTTGGGTGACATTGGTGTGTGGTGGTATCACTGAGGTATCACTTCATTGCTCGTCTGGGAGCTCTGCAGGAAACAGGTTACAAACCGGATCATGTTACTGACCAATGAGTGGCTGCAGCTGAAGCTAAGGTTTCAAGAGTCCCTGACCTAATTTAATCTGGAAGCATGTTTGCAATAACAATCATTAAAAATAAAACAGATAAAAGAGGACTAAATTTATTCATACTTAAACAAATGCAAAAAAAAAAAAAATCCCCAACGAAACACAAAATAGCATTTTCAGTGAAAGTGAGCCAAAAACACTTTCAGTACTTGCCTATTTAAAATGAACAGAAGATAATATTCAACTCTAAGAATTTTCCTTTAATTTACAGCTTTGCATTTTCACAACTAAACCCAGTAGTTCATACCGTTATCGTACATTAAAAGATGACCATTGTCTGCATATCATAATAAATTTGAGTTTTGAGATAGCAGTAATCGAGAATCACTGATTAAAAAACTTTCACTTACTAAAACCTACTTAAAAAAAAAGAAGAAGAAGACAACGACACGTGCTGCTGTGGCATTCTACTAACGGACCAATTAAAATCCTGATTAAGAATAAAATGATGGAAATGTAAATTACGATTACGCCTAAGGACGGGCAACTGTTATTGTGCCTCGGGCTAGCAGCAAGGCTAGGGTAGCACGTTCAGTGCAGCACCTGCTTAAATAACAGATGGTGTTTTTCCTGCATGCCCTCTGCACAAATGTTCTTTTCTTAACATCACTATAAACTTCGAGCCAAAATCATTTAAAGTCACAAAGCTACATCGCTGATGGAGACGGCAGAGTTTACTGCCTTCTTGATGCCCTGCAGAAACAAACTCACACAGACACGTTTTACCTTCTGTTCCTGTCCCTCCCTGCAGCGTGGGTACAAGATCTGCTCTCCTATAAAATGAGTTACCACACATGGAATGTGCAGTTTCAGCAAATCACATATTTCAAAAAGTTTGACCATTTGATGGAAATAACTGACAACTGCAGCAAACGAAAAACTAGGGAAGAGAAGGGATAACGTCTGTCATCGTTGCGTCTCACACAGGTGTCTCCTTATGTGTTCCTGTCATAAATCATTTAATCAAGTTAAAAAAAAAAAAAAGAAAGAAAGAAATGTGAGGATGAATACAAAAGGCAAGGTGTGGCTATGTCTCTGCAGGAACAGACAGATAGCTGGGATGGGTGGGGAACCCAGCTGAGACCGTTTAAACAAAATAAGAAAATAATAATACCACAGCTATTTAAGCAGTTGAAATGACTGTATAAATATACACAAAAAATGGTTTGCAGGATGAAATCTCCTTAATTCTTTGAGATGGTGACAACTCAATCAATACAGCATTTCTTTTCAAGATAATTAGATACACACTAATTATCTTTTCCCCCGCAGTTTTGCTCACATCAAAAACTCAGGAAGTGCGAACCACATCTGAAGTCAAACATTATGTTAAATGAGCTGTGATCTCTCAGCCCAAAGAATAGAGTTCAACAACTCAACACAACTAAACATTGTGCTGGCATAAACACCACAAAATGCCACAGGCCTACACTGATATTCCACTTATTCCATCACTTATATAATTTTTGTGTTTCCTAACTGCAACTGCTTAAAACTATGTTGTGCTTTGTGTTTAGGTGGGGTGGAAAATGGTTGTGGCAGCAGGATCAAGAATTAATGTCAATGTATTGATGAGAAGAGAATGACGGGGGTGAGCAAGAGTGTGTGTCGACATTCGGGCGTGAGTGAGAGTTTTGTAGGCATATATACATAAACCAAAGTATACACTTTGGGATCTTCACTGAAACATAGACGTCATCATGTTTATATGATAAATAGGAGTATTTATTCCATTGTGAAGGGTCCTTTTAACACTGCACAACACTGGAACCACTAGCCTGCAATCACTGCTGGTATTCTATAAATATTCCATTTCGAAGCTTATTTAAATGGCATATGTGGCATACAAATGCTAACAAAAGCCACAGGTAAAGAGATTTATTGTGTGCACAATCACCTACATGTAGTCATTAGGCTCACCTATTGTGAGCCGACCTGTTTTGTCGTTTCTTACAATGGGAGAAGAATGGATCTGAGTGTATGGATGAGAGCTGCCTGTAAGTAAATGCAATTATCGGATTTTCTTACCCATTCTGTTATCAAAAGGCATAGTTAATTTTTCACGCTTCAACCAACCCTTCACTTAATGCAGTTGTTTGCATACTGTGAGCAGCTACACTGGAAGAATTCAACGAATGTGTCATTTTTAATAACGAGGCCTAACTGTACGTTTTCATGTCTAATGTGATCATTTCTTAGCCTGGATTGGTATATTTTTAAATGTCAAACGAACAAAAGCATTGTCAGTAAAACCAAACCAAACAAATCTAATATTACTCACATAGGCATCAGGGAAGGCTCTGTATTTTGAAAGTAAGTTCCTGTCAGGTTCAGTTGCTTTGCTCTGGAACTGAGACTCTCCATGAACACTGCTGAACAATGAACTGTGGACCCCCACAGTGGCATCACTACTCAGGCTCCTCTGCAGGATGGGAGCGCCCATTGACCTGCTACCCACACCCATTCCCATCTGAGGGATCTGGCCAAACATTGGCTTGTGGAGGTCAACTGAGCCAGTTGGGCTGAGGAGGCGGGTGGGGCTGTTGCTTGTGGGTGGGGAGCCGATGGCCAGAGATGGAGGCTGACTCATGCGAGTGTTCAGGTCTTCAGCTCCGCTCAGAGATCCTGATGAGGAGGATGAGGAATTCATGAGGAAGGAGATGCGCTCAAAGCGGGATCCACTCGTCTCTGTGCCAGCGCTGAGGTCACCCATGTCCTTTAATCCCACACTCAGGCGATCTTTTGAAGACAAAGTTTCCGGGAGGGAGGTGGTGCGGAACACTGAGCGATGGGCTTTTCCGTTTTCTTGTGTCTGAACTGTGGATGATGGCTTGTAGTTACCAAAGAGGAAACTGTGATCAAGGCGAGAGCTTATGGTAGGAGATGGAGGTACTTCATTCCCATTAAGCACTGGAGATTTTAAATCCTCAGAAGAAGAGTCAGAGGATTTTCTCATTCCAGTACTGTTAAGAGTTGATGCTCTAAAGGGTACGTTCAGACCTCTTGCTCCATGCTGTTCATCCTGCAGGTGACAGGACACATGCATTGTTATGCTAAGCTCTGAAGCATTCACCTATGAGAGCTATGCCTTAAAAACAATGACAATGAATGGAATTTCATTTTTGCTGCTGACAGATTTGATAAGTCACACTCGAAAATGTGTTTTTAGGAGTAGTATCTACAATTCCTGAACAAACACAATAGGAGTGTCTGCTAAATTGTTTGCAGATTTAAAGAAGACTTCAATTTCCATGACTTCTACAATAAGCAATAACATGATCTTAAAAATAATGTAAATAAGGTAAATAATGAGGATTTAGAAAAGCAAAAGAAAACAGCATGAGGATTTTCTTGCTCATGATATTAAATTTAAGTCTACAATACCTGATGTTGCCTAACCAGCTCCAGTGGAGAACGATTGTCTCTTGGGGAACTCCTCTTCAATCCCAGGTCAGCAGGCAGAGTATAGAATTCGTTGAGGGTCTCGGCTGGAGCGCCTGTTCCTTCCGTTTTTGTTTTGAGACTGCTCACGGAGTCAGTCACGTCAGAAGAGATGGGGCTTGCAGCATCCTCCACAATGGGAGGCAGAGAGGTGACGAGGACTGGATTAGTGGTGCGCAAGCTCATGCTCCTCTGTCTCATTGAAGGCCCCATGCTCTTTAAGGTATCCACCAGAATATCCATGTCAAACTGGCTGGGGGAGTCTTCGTCAGGGGAGGCAGGAGGAGTAGAAGTGGTAGCTACAGGGTCAGAGACGGCCTCCACAAGCGTGGCCGTGAACACCCCAGTAAATCGGGATGAGTCGTCGTCCTCTTCTTCCCAACTGACAGTGTTGTTGTAGCTGGTTTGTTGTGTTGAGGAAAGGCCAGATACGGGGAGCTGTCGTGACTCCCAGGCTGACTTTACACTCTGTGACTCTCCCTCCCTCTGTCCCAGTGTTTCACCTGCAGCTGCTGCAGGCTCCTCCTGCTCCACTAAGCTCCTCCTCCACTCATCTGCTGGTTCTTTGACTGGGTTGCTTTCACGCTTCAGGAAAAATTCAGTCCTGTCACTCAGCCTGTTGCCAAGGGTAATAGGTTCCTCCAGAGAGGAGAGGGAGAGGGAAGAGAAGGAGTCACTGAAGCGTGTGTATGCTGTAGCGTCAGGTAGAGCCGAGGAAGTGGAGGAGGACGAGGAGTAGTTACTGGACGAGGCATCTGATATACTGGAAGTCAGGGAGTCAGAAAAAGTGTAATTCTCCATCTTACTTGCTTTATACTGACTTACACCCTCAAATCTATTTTTCCATTTATACTCTGAGTCAAGATCCGTTCCATTTGACTCAGTCAAGGTGCTCGTTTTGCAAAAGTCCACTTTATCCCGTCTATCATCATCAGCCTCATTAACGAGAGATAGTTTACGAAAACCATGTTTGGCTTCATCCTCGTTGGAGAAAGACATGCTCTTTATTAAGAGTTTGGTACTCAGGCTGCAGTAGCCTGAATTCATTTTGCCAGCTGATTCCTGGCAGTCGTCTGTCTGCTGACCTTCTGAACTTGCTGTGGTGGTCGCTGTGGTGGTCCTTGAAGCTGTCAAAGACCTACACAAATCGAAGAAAGAAAGAAGATGGTAACTGTTTCACGGCTCTGCCACACCCTGGCAGAGCCTCCAGGGTGTGGTGGACACGCAATGCCAACAATGCAAATTATACAAAGCAACAGTGCTTATCCTGACCTGCATGCAACATCAAAGTTAGCAAAACATGTCACAAATGCTGTTTTGCCCATTTTATATCCGCTAAAAAGTACTATATAAATAACCAAAATGAATTCAGCAGACGTATTAAAGCTGAATTAAACTAAATACTTCTCCAGTTACATAATATAACCCGCACCAAGAACCTCTTTTGAACTGTCTTTTCCATTCTAGCCTTCTAGCAAAGTTATCCACATTTCAATATAAACATTAGCTCAAATGTAAGTACTACAAAGCACTGTGTAGGACCTGAGAGAGGCCATCAATCCAGATAACAATTCATGATGCTCAAAAGCCAAAGTCGTGTTTATAAGAATATAAACTTTGTGTTCTTTTAATGGTCGGAAAATGTTGTTGTTAAACTCTAAAAAGAATACTCCACATGTTGGATTTGTCAGTCATCGGGAGTACTTAATGTAAAAATACAGTTTTACAATATTGCAGAAATTTTGTTATCTAGTATCAAAGGTTTCTCTATATTTTTAGTTTGAAATGTGTTTTTAAATGATTTTTTATTTTTTTTATTTTTTTTAAATATACCACAGAAGAAATCCTTAGTGGCTAAATGCATTTACTA
Source organism: Pelvicachromis taeniatus (assembly GCA_015108175.1). NCBI lineage: Eukaryota > Metazoa > Chordata > Actinopteri > Cichliformes > Cichlidae > Pelvicachromis > Pelvicachromis taeniatus. The sequence goes on from VURO01008523.1 coordinate 15,842, forward strand.
TGTATTTCTCCAATTATGAGGTTTTTCACCTCTTAGATTTGAGATGTAAAATATTGCAAGTTTTTTTAATCAAAAGTTATGAGAATGTGTATTTTTTTTTTTTTACCAATGTATCCATTCCATGGTTATACCCATCCAAGCAGGGCATACTAGTTATGACTACAAGCATTATTACAACAATTATCAATGTTGTTTCAGAAAACAAAACGAAATGTCAAACAGCTTTCATAAGTCGAGCAGTAATTCTGAGTTGATCCTCTATTAGTGACTCATTTGACCTTTGTTGGTTTTTAAGACTTGGAACACGATGGCTCATTTATAAATGGTGTTTACTGTAATGTCTAAATGTTGTTTTTTGCTTTTTTACAGTTTCAAACAAGGTGACGCATGACTGCAACAGCAGGGATGACTAAAAAGGTCACAAGAATACAGTCACAGAAATTACTCGACCAATTTGTTCCTCTACAATGTGGGGTGGAGATGGTCTTAAAGGTCAAACTGAAAAGTGGTTTGAGAATGTTGCCAATACTGATGCAGAAGGTTTCAAGTGCTCATCTATGTGTGTGCATATATCCAAAATAATGTACTTGGTGAATTCCCACTACTTATTTTAGAAAACCTGAAACACACAATGCTGGGAAATACTGCAGATCCAACTTTAGTTTGAAATCTTTGGGAATTGTTTAAATTTGATGCAGGTCCAGTCACAAAAATAAAGCCAGAACATTAGAGCGAGGCTCACAAATGTTTGGTGATATCAGCACACCAAGCAGATCAATATGTAACAACAAGCTGATCAGCATGCGTACTTCTACTACTTCAATACATAGATGAGGTGTAATTTCTGTAACTTTATACATGTATCATTCTTCCCATATTTTATTTTTTTTAAACTAGTAAGAAGATTTAAGAAAACACTTAAATCACATCATGTGAAATATCAGCAGGAAGTAAAGAAATGGACTTTGCAATGCAAAACATCATGTAGCCTATGTAGGGGCAGCAGCAGCTTTATGTAAGGCTTGAGAAATGGCAAGTTATATGCACAGAAGGGACTGGAGCGCCAGACCTTGATTAAATAAAGCACAAGTTATTACTTTAATAATGGCTTTAGTTTAAAGAGGAAAGTAGACATTTTCCACTTAGAGTTCTAGCAACCCTAACTGATATAAAATATGATAAATATATATACAGTAATGTAAAAATGAAAGTTTTCCCAGGACTTCATGGATAGGTAGTCCTATGAAAAACTAAGCACACCCTTACTGCGCAAAGGAAAGTGCGATCATCTTTATAAAAGCTGCAGTTTCCTGTTTTAAAGCACTCAGGTGTATGCCGACACAACGCAAAAGAGGAAAAACAACATTCTAAGAGAAACGAGTGCTGCTGCCCATAAATCTGGGAATGATTATAAGGCAAATTTCAAACAACTTGACAGCCATAATTCTACAGTGAGGAAGATCTACAAGATGGCTACCAATGGACATCCCAGCAAATTACTTGGAGAAATTGCAAAAAAACAACAACAACAACAACAAAAAACCCCACAAGAGCTATGTCTCAAACTATTGTTAAAGCAGCTTAAAGCTTGGCTTCAATTAGACGGTGCATTAGTGATCCCAAGGTGCTGTTACAGTCCAGTTAAAGTCCCGACCTCAACCCAACTGAAATGTTGTGGTGGGGCTTTAAGAGAGCTGTGCATAAGCTGTGGAGCTTTTAGGGGCAGCATTTGTCAGTCTCAGATCTCAATTCTTTAAGGAGGGGAGATTTATAGGAAAATGGGAATGCTTTTTAATGATCATTTTGTATAACCACAAATTCCAGTCAAGAAGACATATAGGTTTCTTTAGAAACAAGAATGTAGAGGATGATAATTATAAAAGGTGCCCAGTAAGGCAACTGGAAATTCTTGCAGCGATCCTAAACTTCTTCATGCTGGCCTGCAACAGTCAGCCACCTTTAGTCATACACCAAATATCAAAGAACATCTCCACCCTCTGTATAATTCCTTGGGAATCCTTACGCCCTCTTGACAGGAATATCCCTAATTTTGGTAATAATTAACATATCAATAGTTAAAAAGCAATTTTATTTTTTTATAAATCCCCCTTCTTAATGGATTGAGGTCTGAAACTGACAAACATCTGCACCCAATAGGTCTAGACTTTAATCCAACAGAGAGAGCGCATCTGCAGTGAAAGCCTATAAATGGTGCCCTTGAATGATTGCCAGCCTAAGTCTTGTGCAAACAGATGAACTCGAGCTAGCATAATAAAGACACACCCAACCTACAGCCAGCCTATATGAGAAGCTGCAAAAGGACAGTGCTGTAACTCCGTCCATATTCTGAAGGCGTTTTTGGTTTTCTGTTCTTGGACTGTCTAAATGATTGAACTAGAAACCTCCAAAGCAGAGATACATTTGTATCCCATTAGCATGTCAAGATCTGCAAACACTGACACTTTAAGGTTAAGAAAGACAGCAAGAATGGTTTAGACATAGACTAATCATTATTGCATAACCCAATTGTAATGATCACTTATCAAATATTGTCATAGAACCACAAAAACTTAGCACCGAACATCACATTCACAGTCAGAGGTTTACAATGAAAGGAAAATGCTATGTTTAGTCACTGGATCCATTTAAACAAACATCTAATCATCTGTGATCATGCTACATGTAAGTAGTAGCTTTTCATAGGGGAGAAAAAGAAGAACTTTCTGGCTTTACTTCTGTTATTTAAGAATGCATTTGAAGCTATACAGTAATACTGTTGAGTATCCAGTGTAACAAATGTATTTACTTCAACCACATTTACTAAAATGCTCCTCAAGATAAAATTGATAAACAAGATACTTAAGATAAAATTCTGCTCATGTTAGCATTTTTTCTTAAGATAATATTTATTGACTACACCGTCTAAATTAGCTCCCCTTGTGCAGAATTTAAAAAAACAAACATTTTCTGATTGGCAAATTAGCATAAATCAGACTTAAATCACACTTTAGTTGTTTTGCACTAGTTAGAATAT
>VURO01008526.1:7359-17600 GCA_015108175.1 Pelvicachromis taeniatus
GGGGGGGGGGGGGGGGGGGGGGGGGTGGGGGGGGGGGGGGGGGGGGGGGGGGGGGGTGATTTTTTTTTTCTGTTGAAATTGTATTTTATTTTTGTCCACTCTGAGACCTCCATCTTATCCTGCAACCCAGTCCTCCCACTCAATTTCCATCTCACCGTGTGAAAATTGGAGTGATATAAAGATGTGAGCTTCAGATTGAGAAGACAGTCAACGATGGTAAAAAGGAGGGCAAGGGAATGGCAAAAGATTCAGACAGTGAGATATAGGGGAAAGCGTGAGATCGAGGCCAGACAAGGTAGCAGCACACAGATTTCTGGATTTCCAGAGCACAGCGGCAAATGTCTTGACCAGATTTTTTTTATGATAGGTTTTACTCGAGTGGGGAAACAAACTCTGTTGCTGCCACACTCAAGGAAATGATTTCCTTCGAAATATAAACAACTACAAATATATTTATTTGTGTATAAAAAAATATATTCACAAGAAATTAGCAGTGTAAAAAAATCATCAGCTAATTAATAGTAAGCCCGACATAACGGGGGTGGGGGGGTGGGGGTTATTTGGTGTTTTTTTGGCCACTTGAAATTCAAAACATTGACAAAACAAAACACAGACAACCCCCACCTTATACTACTACCCCTTCTCCCCCTCGTTTCATTTGGACAGAGAGAGCAAGAGAGACACTATCTCATTAATGTGACAGAGACATTGCTCATTTTGGATGCATAACACACAGTGATTTGATAACAGGGCAGTCAAACAAAATCACTTTACTTCAAATGCATTCCCAATCCTATTTTAACAATAGAAAGTATTTAACAGATTCACCAGCATGCTTAAAAAGAAGGGGAAACCATTTGCTTAAACTAAAGAGTGAAATCAATTAATAGAACCCATCCATAATAGTGTGTTGGGACGGTTTGTGCGCAGTTAGTTTGCATTCATAATGTATAGGCTGACAGCCCATTAGACACTATTAAAAGGAAATCAGATTCTGGCCTTTCTCCAAAGCCATTAGCCGGTGGGGTCAGCCTGAAGACAAACCGGTAATTGACCGATAGATTCAGGTAAATTGTTGGTCCCTGGGAGAAACAACAATTTTGTTAATTGCATTTTTAACAGCGGATGAAGGGATTACAGGTGCATAATAGCAATGACAGTGCTGTAATGGACCCAGCAATTAGACAGTACTATTACTTACATTTCTGTAAACACATCTCCCCTCAGTGCTAATGCAAACATCAAAGTAATAAGAATAAAAATAAAAAGAACTTTATTTATCCCGAGGGAAATTCTTTTGTCATACACATGCTCAATAATGAAAACTGTTGTGGCAAATTCTGATTCTCAATCGGAAGAAGTCATGAGTCTTAAAAGGTGAATAAAAAACATAGATATTGGTAAATTATTTCTAAAGTAAAGAAGGCGTATTTATGAGTTTTGCATGAATGAACAGCCAGTTTGCTTGATACATATAAATTGAATTTCACTGGATGGCAACAAAACCTCAGGAGCTAACTGTCAGTCACACTAATGGACAATAACAGTAAGGTCAGTGCTTGCTATGGCGTATTATGTGTCTCTGTGTGTGTGTGTGTGTGCGCGTGTGCAAAGAGTCTTTTAGTTTTCACGGTTGTGTCTGACATTAGCCTGCTAGGTATGAACAGATAAACATTCTTCACCATGATGTGGTCAAGCTTCTTGCAAATCATTGTCAGGGATCAAGGGCCCATTAATCTGTCAGTGCAGACACACTCATGAGCAATATTTGTAGTGCCACTGTGCATTTAAACCACAGTCTTCTCTGTGGTTAATTCACCTTTTGTTGCAAAAATCTTCGATGAATAAAAATGTACTGTTATTGTCATTAAACAGAATCAAGCAGAGCCCCTGGAGAAATGCATTCATAAGTATTCCTTTCAGATAAACTATTACAAAGGATAACTGTTTTTTTCTTGTGACTACATTTATTAGGACACTGGAAAAATGTGTGCTGCTTTTTTTTCAGTCCCTGAGGGTTACATATGTTATACACATCCACTAACTGCTCAGACTAAGGTTTTTCTAAATGAGTGTCCGTGAATTGTTGGTGTGGTGCTACAGGACTGATTACAAACTTGATCTCACATTAAAATGCAGACTTGAATTTGATGAATGCAAGAGAACCCAGATAGCAGCTAAACAATTACTGGGTGCACTCTAATTTGTTTGCAGGCGGCATGCTCTGACTCCATACGGCCTGAGCCTCAACTCTCTGACCTTCCGTAGACAGACCCTCCTGGTCAAACATGGGTTAGCTGCCTGGCTGATAGGGAGGAGAAGGTGGGGGATGTAGACCCCTTTGCCCTGCAGGTATGACTTTCGACAGTGGAAGCGACCTGCTGCTTGGTTACAGTGATGAACGACTTTGCCTACCCTCTGATAATTGCTCACTCAGGGGCAGAGAGAGGTCCATTAATCAAAATGAGCTGAGGTACTGCAGCTTTCCACCACCTATGGCACACCTCAGCATGCCACAACAGCCTCCGGGGGAAGACCTGGAGGCATTGTCTTCAAAAGAGTTAAGGTCAGGACGGTGTCATTCTGCAATGACAGGCACTGCCGCTGTCTGGTAGTGTATGATGTAACAAACTGAACAGAGCAGTCATGAGAGGAAGAGGGGAGGGTCCCATTAAGTGATTTTCAATTGGAAGAACCTGTCAACCTTAACTGGAAACAAGTTGCTGCTGTGGGATTTTAATACTGCCTTTGTTGACATGTCAACAAAGAAAGGGTTAGGATGGGCTGGGGGGGCAGCCTTTTTTCTAGTATGACAAACTGAGGAAATACAGCAAAAATAAAGGCCTGTGATTGATTTTTGCAATAACGGATTAGCTGGGATGTCTGTTTTGTCAATAGTGACAGTCATTTATTTTTTCTCCTAAACAAAGAAATGGATGCAGGCTGATCGTTTTGCCTTAAGACTCAAATCTATTACTATTGTAAAGGGATAAGGAGACAACATTGCTCCCTAACTCAGATTGATGGGAACCGTGGTATCTTATTATTTTGGCTTTTTAGATTAAATTAAATTTGCACAGATGCAAGATGTCAAGATTGAACTTTTACTTTTCTTTAAGCCTTTTACGGCCTTTGATTCCTGGAGTACATAGTTATGTTATATCTGTTTCCTCTTTGTTGTCATTATTCAACATTATTGCAAAACAATTAAAGGTAATATTTTCTGTAACAGAGTTAAAAATTCACCTTATCAGAAAACTTGCATCTCTTAAGATATTGTCAGCTATGACATGGCATCATCAGGCCTGTGAGTCTGTTTACAAAAGGCATCTTTTTTTAAAAAAATTCATTAATAATCATTCATTTCACTAAACATCATTTGCACTTCTAACTCTGAAAAGTAAAGATTTGTAAAGATTGTTATGAGAGGGTACTGTTTTTGTATGCATCGTATTTATATCTTATCTGTGGGCCTTGGCATTGCCCTGCAGGATTTTGTTTATGCACAGTACAAAACCACCATAACCTTAACCATAACCTAAACCCTGAATCTTTATCAATAATAAAACCATTTGGAAGGAGAAAAAAAAAAGTGTGGCCGATCTGCTAAACATTCTTCGCAACAATTGTTTTTAATACATGAGGTGAGAGGATGAAGCAAAAATAATAAAACATCTCTTGAAGGTCAGAATTATAATTAATGTTATTAAGTTGAGAATGACGACATTCAAATGCCTTTTTAATGAACAGAATTCACTGAGTCTTCTTGGGCCCCGTTAACAGGATACACCTGGGCCAATAAGGTTAGACATACTAAAAGAACTAATTTTCTTAAATTAATCTTAAGAAGGAAAATAAAAGAATAAATATCATTCCTACAAGCATGTAGGAACTATTCAGCTGATCAATATCTCATAAGTGGCTCAATATTTTTATAACAATGTATCAAGTGAAGAGGAGAAAACAAAGGAGTCACTTAAAGTGATAAACGCACAGAAAACCATCACCTGGGTCTGTAGCTGCCCTTGGCTTTATGGATCTTGAAAGTGAATTTCATCCAATGATTAGCTGCCAGTCCCAACAGCTTTACCGTTTCGGTTCAGTACTCTGCTTATAGCACTGTTTTTGGCCACAGCAGGCCATGTGTTTTCATCAAGCTAGCTCTGATAAACTCACAGTGCACATATCTAGTGCAGAACCAAACAATTAAAGATCTGCTAGTGAACATAGTGGAACATTTAGCACCCAAACGGTCAGATATTTTCCTCAGGAGCTAAAAGAATGAATATTGGATTTAGAAGCACACTCTAAATAAAAGATTATATTGTAACTGTTGACTGTGTAACTTTACTATACTTGCTTGAAGGGCACCGCCCTTGTCAGTGTTTTGTTTTCAAGTTTTTCCACTGCCCACAAGTGGCTGAAACTTGTTTTTATATATTTATTATAAGGGTAACACTTTGTTCTAATTTTCACTGATAGCTGTAGTATTTATGTAGCAATATTTTTTCACAGATCATGAATGCAAGATGAGGTGAACAAGGGTTAAGGTGAGCAGCAAATTGCAGACCATCGCTCACGTCAAATGCAGTTATTAAACTTATGGCCCGATGCTTACCGTAAACGACAGTGTTAGATCTTATTATTTTAGGATGACGGTGCGCTATGTCAATTATTACAACTATGTAAATCAGTTGGGATGGCATGGTGTTGCCCTGTCACCGTGGAGCAAGAAGGGTCTAGATTCAAATCTCTTGTTTATCATCGTTCTTTCTATTGCTTGTTTCCACGTCACCCATGGTGCCTGCATGGATTTCCTTTGTGTGCTCTGGGTTAAATGGTGGTTTTAAATCAGCTGCTTGTGTGAATTTAAAAGCGTGTTTCTTTGTTAGCTTTGCGATAGATTGGTGCAACACGTTTTGCCCTGTGTCATCTGGGAGAGGCTCCAGCCACCACTGAACATTAAGTTAGCTAAGTAGTTAAGAAAATGGATGATGAATGGATCATGAATCAATTTAAACTGCGTATAAGTGTAAGTGGAAAGGGAACAGAACATTGTGGGAAGAAGCGGAAAGTACTGTGTGTTTGTGTCACAGTGAAAATCAGAAACAAGGCCAAGGCTGCTGTATGGTAGCAATGACTGCAGGGTAGTGCTTTTGAGTTTGTGGAAAATTTTCAACTTTACTAAACTTATCAAATTAATTTGAAGTGCAAACTGTACAAACAATATCTTACCAAGTTAAGAACTCCTCAGATGAGGTAGGTGTATCGTTTTCAAGGTCTACAATCAGGAGATGTTTTGATAAGTAGAAATACAGATTGTTTACAACAAGGTGCAGACCACTGGTTACACTTAAGAGCAGGAAGGCCAGATTACATTTCATCAGAATACATCTAAAAGAGCCTGGAAAAACATTCAACACAAAACTAAGTGCAGAGACCTGCAAACAAGCAGCAACTATAGGTGACTACAGTTAAAGGCCTGGCAGAGCATCTCAGGTTAGGATACACAGCATTTAGAAATCAGTGGGTTTTAGAAATTTCTGACTGTCTTTCTTCCAGGCAGTTAAAGCAATCTTTGTATTTAAAATCATGATAGTTTGTTCACTTACTTTTGAACCTCAGAAAAATGTATTAAAATGTATTCAAATTGAAATTGCTGTAATGCCTAGAGCTTGTGAATTAAAGGTGAAAGTTTGAACTTCAATCACATCTCAATTGTTTGATTTAAAATTACAAATGAAACAAAACAAATTCAAACAAAACTGTCATTGGCCTGCATTACTGTATTAAGTGTAGTGCTCATAAATTATGAAACTAAAATCAATTCAACATGGAAACACTGCATTTGATGTGCATGACCACACAAGCGATCATGCTGTAGCTGGAAAAGCATTTGCCTTGGAAATAAGCTGGGTGAAAGTGATGCAGAAAGACGAAGAAAGAATTTTGATTACTTTTTACAGTCAGACTGCTTTGTTGCTGCTTGATTATTGAACTCTGCGTGCATATTTCTGTTAACACTGAGAGTGTATAACGTAAGTGTTCGGAAGGACTCTCACACAGCTACCTGCCTCGACTCCTCCACCAGCTCCTTGCTTCCCTAATGTGTTTTTAGATAGTTCTGAATTAGTCCACATCACACAGTTGGTCATTAAATCTCACAATAAACTATTTCCATCATTTCTACACAACTTGCAGGCAGCCCCGCCTATGTCACAGTTCAGTTTATTTGCTGTGTTTGTCACTGCTGTCCTGTCGTCTCCCTGTGTGTGTACACACACTGGCTATAATGAGAAGCAGGAGAGGGAGCCTTGGCATCACGGACCCACATTATTGTCCTTGCATCGTATAGCCTATAGAGGTTTTATGTCGGTATTAGTTCTGCCCATCACATTAGACCGGACATCGCCAAGGTGATTGGGACCTACAGAGTAAACGACCAGTAATGAATGCTGAGAGAAATATATGGCATGGTAACTTTCATTTAAAGAAAAAAAAAAAAAAGGTCCTCTCCCAGCAGTGTGCTCAGTCAATCCATTTTACAGGTGTAAAGATGGAAGAACTGTGCTCTCACTCACACCACAGCTCATCTTCCAGACAGTTGCATGAATTAATAGCAGACTGGGGGCTCATAGTGCCACCTCAGTCTTCACTCACTATGGAGACAGGTACTGTGGGGCTGCCAGCACTTCTGTCTTGCCCACAGGACATATTCAAGAAGCTTCCACCAGGCATGTCCATTCAGCGTTTGAAATAATTACAGCTGTTCATTCAGCGTGCAAACAGGAAACCAAATCATTACCTTCACAGCATCTAATTAGTTTGGCTGTTACACAAGAAGACCTACCTTTAACTTTTGTAAACATACATTTTTATCTCACTTTGGCCAAAGATGCAATGATAATTCCTTTCAAGAGTGTTCGGTTCTTTGTTATGCTCTGTTTAATGCTCAGTAGTATGCTACAGCAATAAAGTGATTGATCTTTTTGTTGTATGCCAGGTATACCACTGTTGGCTCTCTGTCAGGCACCAGTACCTTAACTGCAAGTATAGACAGAACCTGAGAATTAGTCAAGAAGAGTGATGGTGTGTTCAAGGTGAAAACTAACTCCTTAGCGTTTGCTCATCCGTCTTCCTTCTCTCATTCACAGGACTATGGTGCTCCATGAAAACCTGTTCTGCACTGCCAAAAAAGCAGTCCTGTTGTTTAAAACTAATGAAGACCCAGCAGGCTCGACTGTCCTCAAGCTTTAATAAAGTACTTGGTAACACTTTCTTATGTGCTTCCTCTGTGCTGCGCAAGGGCAAATGTACAGTGGAGTAAATAGTATAAAACTCGTTTTTTATTCAGGGACCAATACAATGTATTAGAAAATAACAAGTGGAAACAGTTTGCTGTTTTTTGTTGAAAATAAGTGTTTGTTTTTTTATTTGCCTTTTGTAGAAAATTTGAAATGTGTTCTTGTTAAGAGAAAGAGGTCTCTGAATTAGTGTGGCTGTGTAGAAGAAACCTAGAACTGCAATAAATATATAATATATACATAAAAAATATAAAGCATAAGGCTGAAAAGTATATCAGGTGTAAAGAAAAACACAAAAGCAAAAATGTGCAGCATGTAATAAGAGGTTGAACGTGCTCAATAGCGAGGGCAGTATCTGTGTATCAGTGAGGAAAGTGGAATGGTTATCATTACATGCTCCTCTTATTTGCCAATGGCCGCGGATCTGTTCTCTGCAGCTGTAGACACACACACACACACACACACACAAACAAACATGCACACACACAAGTGCACATAAACAAGAAAAATTGATTACCACCTCTTCCTGATTGCAGCCGCTCTGTCTTCTAAATCTAAATTGCAACTCCAGACACAAAAGCAGCCCGTGTACCTGAAGCACACTAAATCAATCTCCCCCCACTCTCCAGCTCCTGCACTGCCAAATAAAAAGTACAACCTTTTCCAGGGAAGTGCAAAGCCTCAGAATGTAAAATATGTCATTTAGTGTAAAATATGCTGCTTGCGTGCTATGACCTTGTGCTTTAAGGTTGGAGACCTTACGTTTTCACACTCAGGACTCACAAATTTCCCTAAGAGAGCCACAATGCGATAGCTAGACAAGACTTCAAGACACGCAGAGATTAAAAAGACAGCTTTCACCAAGTGTTTTATATTGATTGTCGTAAGACAGCTGATAAGTGGCATCCTCATACATACAGAGTTTAACTGTGACCTCATATATTCTAACTACATTCCAAAAAAACTATTGGACATAATTCGATCAGTAACCCTCTCTGCGTAATTACCCACCGACTTTAAACACTATTAATTTGAATTCTAAGCTTTTCAAGGAATACAATGCATTTTAAACAAAGGCAAAACTTTTTAAAATTCAGTGATTAAACTCATTATCATATCAGCAGTTTCGAGAGTGCAGACCCTCTATGGAATAATTTAGACCCACATGCCAGGCTCGTGGTACAGACACAGAAGCCACGCCGCTGCTGCCTCCCCCACTCTTTTCATTACATCTACCTGACATCTGCCCTCATTCACACCTGCACCACAATACCTTCTCTTCACTGGCTTGCCAGTAACATTTGTCACATGTATCACAACCTCTTCTTTAATGCATCCTTATCAGTCACTCAGACAAGGCACTTAACATGAGAATGAATCTGAGACCTTGCCCTTAGCAGGGGCCATTATGTGTAATGGTTGTCAGCTGTTTGGAATGCATTCCCATGTCCCACTGAAATGATTTGTATCCTTGCCAAGTTTAGCATTCGAGTGTAAGCATGAACGGTCTCATCTTATTAAATACTGCCTACTGAGAAAAGGGGGCATCTCCGTGGATATCTACAGTATTTACTATTCTTAAAAAATATTTTATAAGAACCAGCTCTACAAGATGCCACTGACAGAACAAGAATATGATTATCTGTTATAGCCCTCTAAAGTTAGCCTTGCATGAAGCTGTATCAGTTGCTTCTTGGAAGATGGCTCATTATCAGCATCAACAAGGACAGCGCTCCGAGAAATCTTATGGCACTTCCTTCATTAAAATGGCAATTTGGCAACAAGTGTGAGATATGTTCTCAGAAACATTTTTAAATGAACCAAAAGTACTTACAAAGTGTCTTAGTAAGTGAGTAAAGAGCGAAAATCCTAGCAGGCCCAAGTGTGTATCACTGTCTTATGAAGTCATTTTGAGAAACAATTTCCATACAAAAAAACTCCAGAGAAGTTAACTAAGGAGTACGGAGCTGTGTGTAATGAATTTAGATGGATAAATCTAAATACTGGGGCCACTTGATATGCAGCATCAGGCAGAGACACATCAGCTATGCAGCAGATAATTATTAACTTAAGCATATTAAATTCTCAAAAATTCATGGCTTGGAGCAGATAATCTCTCTCCACCAAATGTTATGTAGCACCGATAAGAAGCAGATGACCATCACTTCATGGATATAGGCTTAAGGTGTGCAGTGAGTGTGGCTGAGAGGTGCAGCAGCATAAACTATGGGACAGGAGCTCAACAGTTAAGATGTAATTATGATATGAATCTGAGCAGAGCAAGCTATCCCATATTACTTTGAATTGAAATATTTCTCCAGAGCTTAACTGAATAGGGACTGTATGGAGAACAAGGGAAAGGAGACGCAAGAGTGACAAGAGACGTGCTGAGACTGAGGCTGATATTAATGGAAATAATGATGCTTGCAAGAAGACAGACATTCCTTTAGCCAAAATAAGCACAGACAAGAGAGATCAGCTATTCTTCACAGTGATATGAATTAAAAGCCAGAATAACGATAAACTCAGCAAGTGCTGTAGAGTACATATATCAAGTAGGTGGCAAAATAAATGCTGGTTTTGACACCAACAAAACCAAAAGCCTTGCCGCAAGCTGTTCTGCAGGAGAGCAATAACAGCCACAATGACTCAATCATCTTTTCTAATACTGCTCTCAGCACCAGCATGTATACAATTAAGTATTAGGCTTCTGGAGCTCACCCCAGCTGTTACAGGGTGAGAAGCAGGGCGCACCCTGGACAGACTGCCAATCTGTTGCAGGGCTGTGGAACATACAGTGAACACAAATATATTTCCACAGATACAGGTGAGCTATCACACCAATAACTGGTATATATTAACAGTCTAGAAGTGATTTGAATAACACACTTTATAAAGGATGACTGAAAGAGTTTTAAAATTAGCTTCCATTAAACA
>VURO01008526.1:19054-29482 GCA_015108175.1 Pelvicachromis taeniatus
GCCCCCCCGCACACCCCCCCCCCCCCCCCCCCCCCCCAGCTTCATCCAGTCATTGATCAAATGAATTAAACATGGATGGCAAGTTTTGATTAATTTACCACAGCAGTCTCCCATGAAACATCACATAAATAGACAGATCCCCGCTGATCGTAACACGTGGCTACAGTATCGGAGGTACCGGGTATTTCAAAGTGGCAATAACCCAGGGATTGCTGCATTGATATTACACTTTAATGCAATCTCAGGAGCCACTGAGCAGCCCAGTTTGATTGGATAATACTGGCACATTGAGCTCACAGGCATAAATCTTCATTCATATGTATAAATCACTCAAAATAGAGCAAGGGATTTGAGTCACAAATCCAAAAAAGCAATAACCATGAAGGAGGAAAAGTCCAATACAACATATTTCCACATTCCACTGAGCAGTAACTGTAAAGGATTGGATGAATCCCAGTAGTATAGAGAGTAGGAGACATGACACAAGGCTCTTCAAAACACTTTTAAATGAACCAATCATCCCTTTGATTGTTATGGAGACAGTCAATCAGGACGTAAATCCAGCGCTCACTAAGGACACTTGAGCACATGATGAGGAAGAGGCAACAACTCTATAACTACAAGGACTATGAAGAGTATTTCCCCCCCATGAATATAGAATCTGCAAACCACTGAATTCAGCCAAGCTGTGTCTAGGAGCTCTGAGACATCTCATGCATTTCTTACCCTACAAAATTCAGTATCAAGATTTTAGAAAAGGCAGGTTCATAGGAAAGTTCAATTGGACTTTTCTGTGATTTAAGTCAAGGGTGTGACATTATTCTCAAGGCAGCTCCAGTGAGCTCCCGGTGAAATTTTGCTGCCCACAGAAGTCAAGGCTACAGTATAACCCGCAGGGATATATTGGAAGGTAATTTTAAAATTCACCAGGTCTTATTTATTTATTCATTTATTTGACTTTTTTTTTCTTTTACTCTTGGTACACCACTACAATAGAGTTATTGAAATACTACTGACCTTCAGACTTGTCACTCACAATAAGACTTTATTCCTTCACACTTTTTGCATTTACTGCTCGGTTACTTGACTTCAAAGTTCTCTTTGATATGTATTTCCTGTTACATCAGTGCCCAAATTGCTGACCCCAGAGACTGTTTCGGATGAAAGGCCCAAGAAAGCGAAGAATCTGATCTATAAACTGCACCTCATTAAAATTAGATCTATATTAGACCGTTATTAGAACTTCATGGATGGCATTATGCACAAGTAACTCTGTGCAGTGATGAGTTAAGATTTTCTTCAAAATGTTTAACCAAAGGTCACGACTGGACAGCATGGAGCCAAGAGGTCCTTAGCCCTGCAGAAAAGTGCTGGGCTGCCACCTAATGGTTTAGCTTCACTAGCTGTCAGTTGGATTTGAACCATTTTCCAGTTGGCAATGTGTTTTTTTTTCCACATATTCATTCCATTTATACAGTATAGTAAATCCATAAATCAAAGCCGAGCAATATGTATGCAGTATTTTTCACAGTGATTCGAAAAAGTTGCACTCACGTAATACCTCTATCTTTAGGTGAGCTGACTTTAATAAGACTCAGATCACGAAGTAGGCTGATTTGAAGCAACATTTTTCATAAAATAGGACTTTGTTGCTTCTTGGCCCGACTACATACATCCATAACATATATTACTTCACGCTGGCATACATGTCATTTGTGGGTATGACATTTTGCCTGCACCAGAATAACAAGAATAAATGAAGTGCAGACACTGATGCTTCATATATGTAGGCAGAGACAAAGGCAGAGGTGCTTTTTTTTTTTGCATTTCATTCCTTTCCTCACATCCCCTTGGTTCAGACACTGAGAGTGATTGGCACGACAATCACTGGAGAGTTTCCTGGAACCAAATCCTACTATTTGTAAATGCAGAGCACAGTCAAAAATTCATATTCATACGGTGCGTTTCAAGTGTCACCTACTCGGAGCATTCAGACTCTGAGCACACTCTCTAGGCACTGTGGTCGTGGAGGTGCATCAAAGCATCCAGATAATTACAGCAGTGGCCATATGATACCAAGATGGTTTAGCTTGCAAGCAAACCGCCCTGTATGCCATGCTGATAAAACAAGTGCTCCTCAGAGCAAAATGCATTTGACTTATTTTAATCTTCCGTTTCATCTGCCAAAGGCGGATTTTATGTGGGTGATTTTACAAGGCTTTTAAACATTAAGCCATGAAGTGATGCTACTGCACACAGTTCTGTTGTGTTGGCAACATTCACAATCGGAAAAAAAAGCCTTACTTAAAAAAAACAAACAAGCAATTTAGAGAATATCATAGTCAACATGTGCTGCATTTTAAAATTCAAGCATATTGATAGGATTATTCAATTAATGTTTTCAGCCATTCCTTAATTTTTGTTTATCTGCTGTCTTCCACACACTTCACACATAATGTTTAACACATTTGTCCCAATTCAAAAACCTTGG
Organism: Pelvicachromis taeniatus; assembly: GCA_015108175.1. NCBI lineage: Eukaryota > Metazoa > Chordata > Actinopteri > Cichliformes > Cichlidae > Pelvicachromis > Pelvicachromis taeniatus. Next base: position 21,546 of record VURO01008526.1, read on the forward strand.
TAACCAATGTAAGATCCTAATTCCCCGATCTTCAAATCGTGCTCTAAAAGACACTTAGAGATGCCTTACACTGTGATGTTTGATTACTTCTGTGTTTTAGTAGTAATTGAGGTATACTATGCTTTTCTATTCCCCCTTGTACAAAATCAGGCTTGTTTGTTCAAATGCGTCATTCCCAACCAGACTTTAAAACAAATCCCTGCAAATGTATATCTATTTTGCCCAGATAGAGGTGCAAATGCAGCTCCCACCACTGAGGGAGGAAAAAAAAAAACTATCACACTGTAAATAAAAGCTGAAGCCAACAGTCTGTGGCAGTGGCTGCAGCAGCTCATTACCGTGCTCGTTACTTTGTTCACCTCAGTGCGCCTCATTGTCCACAAGAGGTCAGACATTAACAGCAGAAGTCATAAATAGTGCAGTGACTAACTCTGTATCCTCACCAGCAGTCACAAGTTGAGGGCAGATGGAATTCAGAGCTTCTTCCTTTTGTGAAGCAGTTTTTAGTCTGATGCAGTTTTGAGGTTCGACCTGGCAGGAAAATTATTGTTATTATTAATTTACAACAATGTGTATATGTATATATATAGTTTTAAAGAGAGGGGGTGGGGGCACTGCGGGCTATTAACATGTCATTGAGCATCCTGAGATACGCACGTGTTCTCTCTATCTCATCAAACACGTATTTTGCGCTCTTAGTTCATAAAACCACCCACTGTGCGTCTTTCAGTGCTGGAGGTCAACAGGATTCTTGAGTGCTGTGCGTTAAGGGCGTGGGCCTTTCCTACTCGATTTAGTAATCTGTCACGCCTTCTGAAGGAGGCAGGTTTATGTCGTCACGTGATTACTTATCTGGGATGCAAATGTTTGGCCCACAGTGTATATGTTTTTTTTTCTATTTGTAAGACAGCAGTTCATTCACAACTATGGGAGCCGACGTGGAAATGAGTGACATCCAGCCAAAACGAGAAGTTTCGCATTGAGACTTTGTGGTAATTTCACAGAGTGGAAGTCTATGGCTAGTGTTTCTTTTATATTTTATTTATTTAGTTAGTTTATTTATTATTTTCGTATTTTTATTATCATTATTTTACTTTTCATCAAACCCAGGAATATTTGCGTGTCAACATCTCTGAAGGAAGCCCGTCGTCAGTGGTTTTGGCGGATTAACTTTTCTACGAAGTAGTAATGGCTACTGCAAGGCTTGATTATGTTGCTCCATGGTGGACTTACTGGCTGCACAATTTCCCTCACTTCAATTTCTTTTTCCAGACGGTCGACAGCACTTTCAAACCGGAGGAGGCGAACTATCAGCAGGTTGGTAACTGTAGTTGTGGGTAGATGCGCACGTATTTTCAAAATAATCTCACTAGAAAATCTGTGCTGTTGTCCATCAGAGACTTCCAAAAGCAGTAGTAAGCATATTTAGATATGGCGTTACACAAAAACTAGGCAGACTGCTTCGGTTTCATGTAGCTTTTCTATTGACTCTCTCTGAGTGCCACCAGTGTGGTTCCCTCAAATGTTTGATTCAGACACTGGAGCGTTAAGAACCCACGTCGTCCTGCAGTTCTCACATGATAGGACACGTGACCTGTATTAACTAAACTGGCTCATATAGTAAAAAGTATTCCGGTATGTGTGTATACAAAATTAAGACACGTTCTATAGATTACGTTTTTTGTCTTACTGGTTCAACACAATTTCATTTGTACATTTACTCAGCTTTATGTTTGGACTTCTATAGCCTCTTTAAAATATGGATAAAACAATAGTAAAAACAGCACCACGAGAGCGATGGCGGCGTTTGTCCTACCAGCTGTAGTGAGGATGCGTTGACAGATTTGATTTTAATTCAAATAATTCATGACGTTTGTATGAGCCAGACAATGAACATTGCATTAGTTAATTTATGACAGCATAGGAAGCCCTTGTGGTCGGCTAATTTGTTTCCTGGCATAAAGTACTTAGTTTACTTGGTTTTAATTAGTACAGATCTAATTAAAAATAATATTTATTAACATATTAGTTTATCATACAAAGGTAAGCTTCCTACACTACCTATTTCCTGGGCCGTGTTCTAAAACAAATGTAGAAAGCACTCCAAAACTAGCATTACATCCTCCTTTAACCCCCGGGTTGTTGTTGAGTTGAAAATTCATCACCAATAACCATCCCATGTTGGTGCTTCACTATACAGTCTTCTGTTGAGGTCCATCATTAAATCCCAGCAGTGTCACATTACACTGACAAATCACAGATAGTCTAAGGCTCTTGCAGAGTCTTTGAAACCTGAAAGTAATTAACAGTGTTCATTTGACACGCTGGTCTGCCTTTTTTTTTTTTTTTGTTGTTTAGCTTTTTATAAAGAGAAAAGTGGAAAATTCAGAGCAGCTACAAACGCATTTTAAAGGCTTCTTGTCTGCTTTGTTAATTAAATTAGACAGGCACACTTACACCTACTTTATACAGCTACTCTTCTTTGGAAGATAAAAGATCAATGACCTTGTGATGAATGACCGTACCATAATTGTTTTCTGTCTCACTTTTTTCCCCTCTCTCCTGCATCTGTTGCTTTATTGTGGCAATGCATTAAGTGGAAATTGAAGTGCCTAAATGTCTAATTACAAAACAATTGAGTGGAAAATTAGAGGAATGAGTGGAACTAGCAGCATCATACTTATGAGAACCCTGAACTGAGTTCTAGTGACAGCCAACCATCAAGGACTGCACACAGCAACATGGGGCCCACCAACAGTGCCCTCAAAAACAACAAGGAAATTATCGGATTAAGTGCTCGGCCAGGAAGCGAGCTAAGGTGGAGCAGCTTAGCTGGCACCGTTATTGAATTGACTATTTAGTTTAAATAATGTTACACTGTTGAGTTAATTTTGCTTTTGAATCACTTATTTGGGCATGATTTATGTAATTTTTTTGTTTTTTTAAAATGACTTTTTTAAAGTAGTTTGCATCAACAAGCCCCAGATGGTTTTTTTTATTTTTTATTGTGCAGTGATTCTTTAAACCTCTTTGTTGTGATTTCAGTTGCTCTATGTCAGGTTGAATATCTGAGAAGGAGTTTGTAAGTGAAATAAATCAAATGCTAGCTTACTTATTTGCAGAAAGTAAAAGCAATATGGGGCTCAGCATGGCGTTGCTTGGAGAGTTTGAACAATGAAGGACCTTGGTAGAATATGCAAAACAATATCATTTAAATTCGGTTACAGTGTCAATGCCTCCAAATGGAATAATTAGTCACAGACATTTTAGTCATAGAATAGCTCTGCTTAGTCAGCCAGAAAGAGACATTGTGAACTTGTGGGCATTAAAACTTCTAGCACTTAATATTTGCAAGTAAAATCAAGGTCTTGCTTTTCTTGGGATTGTTTTAAACTAACCAAGAGTTCAGATGTTATACTTTGAACTTGCAAAATGTTCTCAGCAGTGACGAACACTGGAGATTTTCTGGGTTTAATACTTTTGTTCTAACACTAAGAGAAGGCTGCAAATATTTGTCAGTCTCAATATTATTGTGTAGTCTATGAAGACTTTAAAATGTTTAGGGTTTTTTTTTTATGATGGTGGTGTATAGACCGATTGAGTGACAATGCAAAGATGCTATATGCATTGATTCATCTACAGTGTGCCTGGAAATTTGTGGCAACAAAACAAAATAAACAACAAAAACGTTTGTGCTTTTTCTCCATCAGTGGTTTCCCTTTTCTGTCCATCCTTACGGCTTCAAACATTTTGTTCACTCAGAAATCACAAGACTTAATGAAAGGCTTTTGTGTCACATGATGCCTCCTCCCTACAGCCTTGAATCATTTCTGTTCTCCTCTGAGCCACAGTCCATGTTTTGCTATCGCACTTCAAGGTTATATGGGAGCAGCATTTACCCAGTTTTTTATTTTTTTTAGCCCACTTTGCTGCATGCAGCAATCAGCAGTGTTAATGCTGATGATATCAGTGAGATGGCTAAAATCCACCTTAGAAATAACTCTACACACTAGTGTTGTTCGATACCGATGGGCTGTCAGGCGACCATTCGGGTGTTGGGGATCAGCTAGCCTTACATTCTCAGACCACACATACTCTTTGACCCTTTTGATATTTGTAGAAGCAATCTGTTGAAAAGCTCTTGACATATTTTTCAGGGTGAAATCACATCTTAATCATGACTTTAACAGATGGCATCTCTGTTTTTCTGGCACTTTTTTTTTTCCTCTCCACACTTCTGCCTCAGTCTTTGATAATTCTAGCATGTGTTGGTGCAGTTGGTCTTGGGGTGAGCCTGCTGGTTCTGGCAGTATACGTGGTGTGCTTGTGCTGCTGCCGCAGGGACATCGATGAAGACACCAAAAGGCCTGATACCTGCTGTGTCACCTGGGTTGCTGTCATCACAGGTCTCATCATATGGTGAGTCAAAATGACAAAACAGTGCCATTGTGTTTCATGCTACATCTGTATTATAAAAGCTGTGTTTTAGTTCTTAAACGCTATTAAAAGTGTCTTTTCTTAACTGAGAACAACTGCATTGCTATTGTTGAATCTGTAGTAAACCAAGCTAATAATAAAGGAAGTTATGCTCACATTCTAATATGCTTTAAAGTGACTTTCAACAGCTTCATGCATTTTTATCAATGTGTTATTGATTTGTGAGATTGGGATAAACCTGACACTATTGCAGGCTGCAGGAAAGAGGGCCCCACTGATTCTGCTCACCACAAAGTTTCAGCTTTTTCCATGTGTGGTACACCAACAAAGCAGGTTTAGCTGCTCAGTTTCTGAGTAACAATGTCATCAGCAGTGCTCTAATCAGCTGATCGCCGAGTGATCAGGCTGTTAAATCCGTCAGCTGACACCACACTGACTGCTGAGTTTGGTACAGTTAAATATTCTACCTAACCAGATTTTTACAGCCAATGATTTGGCTATTATTTAGTTTTCGGTTGTACTGCCAAGCATAAACGGGCAGGGAGCATCCAGTCGACCTGCAGAGCCATCGTCCCTGACATAATTGCACTTTTGCACAAGATTTAATACACTTGGAAAAAGTCTGTTTTGGCAGTGATCAAATGACTTCCATAAAAAGCTTGATTGAATTTATGTAAAGATCTGCTTAAGCTTGTGACAGTTTTGGGTTTTTAACTTTGTTAACTTTCTCTGTCCATATCCAGCCACTATAAATCACACACGGTTGTTCTGCAATACTAAGTGACTGGGCATGACACGGGTTAGCAAAGAAGCTCTGGTGTATACAAGCTCGTTACAGTGGATTACATTCAGTTTAACAAATGGAGTGCTGCATACGACATCCAGTTTATAATATATCCATGAATAAAAATGATATTGAAATGACTTTAGACTGAGCAGAGTATAACTGCACTTTCAGTGAACTCTACTTATTCTACATAAAATTGTACTTGCAAATAATAGAGATTAGAAAGATGTTCTATTTGACGTATTTTTTTGTTGTTGTTATGGTGCAGTCATTTTTTCCCCAACTGTGGCATGATCACTTTATCTGAGAGCGTGTTTGTTACATATTTCAGAGCAAAGACACACAGTGAGACAGAAAAATCCCTTGTTTAAAAAGGGCACTAACTGTCCAGCTTCGTTTTTTCTTTTTTGTCCTCTGCTGTATATCATGGGTTGTTTATTACATAAAATAGAGTCTTCATTGTACTTTCATGTCGTGTAAGAAAGAGCTATTCATATTTCATGAGAACTCTATTCATTTTCCAGCTTTTAACTTGGCGTGATATTCGCAATGAATTAGATTTCAGTTGTGCTGTAGAACCTTAATAGAAAAAAGGGATTAAAGAGCTACTGAACCGCTGCGGATGATTTTTCCTGACCCCAGGAGGATGAATTGGGTAAATTATGGTTAGAAAATAAATCTAACGTTCAAAAATCCCTATCCTCCTGTTGTTAGCCTCTGTTATCCACTTTATTATAGGTGCGGTGTGCTGGTCTCTCCAGAATCAAGGCATTGTACTGTTATTACGTGTTCAGCCAGTCCAACCATTTGTTCAGCTTAAGCTTTGAATACTAATGTACAACCATTTAGTTGCTGTACGTCTGTGACGTGAGCCATTCTTAGAGGAACAAAGCCAAATATCCTGGTGTACACATTCTCTATGGTTTTATATCTTACTGTGTTGGTTTCTATTAAACACCTACTGCTGCAGAGGACCTTTTTCCACAACCACAAAACACAAATGGCTCCCAGGAGGATAAACTGCCCCATAATGTCCTGTCTCATTACTGTTTTATTACTGTGTCATTAGTCGCCCCTTTATTGTGGCTGATGTGACACTAGGATGGCCACGGGGTTAATGAAGTGCTTATTGTCCAGACCACCACACATCAGCTGGAACACAGATGTCTTGAAAAGTCTGAAGTAAGGTCGGTTATTTATTTATTTATTTATTTATTTAACAGCTGAAAATGTTGTAATTCACTAAACAACATCCACACCATTTCGGGTTGTGGTTGTTACACATTGTGTCCCCAGAGCCCCCTGTCCTAACCAGAGGGAGCTAGTTTAGCAGTGAAGAAACAGGCAGTGGGTTTTATTACTTACAATATAACAGCAGCAGGATACTGGCAAACACAAGAAGAAACAATGCCCTCTAAAAGTCTGTTCACAGTTGAGTGAAATCTGATGTTTTTGCTGCTTCAGTCATTTAAAGTCAGCCATTTGTTCAAAACGCGACAGTGAGACAAAGGTGAGGCTTGTTTGAGCTTTTTATTTTCATTCACATGTTAACTATGCTGTACAAATAGCTGTTTTAATGTTAAATCTCCTTTGCAAACTCAGTCAACAGAATAATGTCAAAGGAAAGAAGTTAATGATGTTAATTATTTTTGCTCTTTTCATGCAAAGGCTTTTCAGTCCACTGACGTAATGAAATCTAATTTTATTTGGAAATGCATAATCAGCCTTTCAAAGCAGCGTCTTTCAGGAGGTTACGAGGGGCCTTCAATCTCCTCCCCAGCAGGTGATGTACTGTGGTGGTGTACAGTACTGGAGCAAAATGACAAAGAGAAACCTTGTCTAAAAATGTATGGACCTAACTGTGTGGTTTTCCTTTCAGAACTCTCCATGTTACTGTTCTTAAAATATCTATTTCCTGTTCAAAATTACTCTCTTTTTTTGGTTTGGTTAGTTTTGTCCTTGTGCAAAGGAGATATTTTTCTGTCATTGTCACTTCTTTGTGCTTTTGTGAGAACACATTCTGGTTTTAGTTGCAGTAAATGAAAACGAGACACCTACTGATCTTTTGTCTGTGAACAATCTATAAAAAGCAAAGACTAAAAACCAGTCAGTTAACTTACTTTTGCAGTCCCGAAGACTCGGGAAGAGTGACACAAGACAGCCATTCATGTGAAACGGCAAAATTACACGTTCATGTGAAGATCGTTATTTTAAATTGCTTGTTTTATCTGATACTCACTTTTTGATTTAAAAATCGCTACACAACTTACATTAATGGCAAAGCATTAAATGACACACTTTTGGAGGAAAGCGCATGCACGTAATGATTTATTTCACATGCACACCCTGACAAGATGCATTAAAGTGTAAGATAAAATAAGGTGCTGACTTAATTTTGTCTCACTGTGGAGGCTGGTAGTCGTGCCATATGCCTATCTGACGGTTTGTTTCTATGATTTGTAATTCTGCAGCACAGATTGTGTTAAAAGTTTTCAGGATGAGTCACTGTGAGAGTGAAACAAGGACTGCATTTACCTGTGTGTGTGTGTGTGTGTGTGTGTGTGTGTGTGTGTGTGTGTGTGTGTGTGTGTGTGTGCTCTGTGTGTGAGAGAGAGAGAGAGTGTGTATTTGTGTGTGTGTGTGTGTGTGTGTGTGTGTGTGTGTGTGTGTGTGTGTGTGTGTGTGTGTGTGTGTGTGTGTGTGTGTGTGTGTG
>VURO01008526.1:29502-40346 GCA_015108175.1 Pelvicachromis taeniatus
ACCCACCCACCATCCCCCCCCCCCCCCCCCGTGCACCCCAAAATGTATTTGGACATGTTACTCATGTCTGTGTACAGTGACTACAATTACTGACTGAAGAACTGTATCACTGCTCATGTAACTGTAGACTGTTAGCAGTAGGGGTGCATTTTCTTTGTGGGTTAGGACACTAATCCTCCCTATTACAGGGGCTCAGGCATAGTTTCAAAGGACTAAATGTAGGTAAGAAAAGGGGATTTTGTATTCCATTCACATACCAGCTCGGATATTGTACAATATGGTACCAAACCTTTTTAATGAAACATTTTGCTCAAGTCTTAAGCCGCTCTTTTCTTCATACATATATAGCTTTAAAGGAGCCATACTTTCTTGTTCCCAAAGATCTATTAGCCAAAAACCTAGGCATAGCTTTGCATAGAGTATAGTGTGTCTTTAAAAAGTTTGAGGTAACTGAACAAGTGGAAGACAGAAGAAGAAGTAGCAGGACTAAAAACATATCTACAGCCCAGTAAGACATGGGCCTTACTGAATGATGAATCCATATTTTGATATTTTTGTTCTAAATTAATCATCAGTATTTATGTCATCAGTACTTATCTTGTGCCTCAGAGAAGGGCTACAGCAGTGTTGCCATATGTAAAATGCAGTGGTGGATCTGTCATGGTTTAGAGATGTGTTTCAGCCAGGGGTGTAGGGGATATTTTAAGAATTGATGGAATTGCAAGTGCAGAAAAATACATCAAATGGTGACCCAACATGCAATGCAATCTGAAAAGCATCCAATTAACAACAATGCTAAACACACTCCAATGCAGTACAAGAATGCCTGGATAGATAAACACACAGTGAAACACTATGAGGCATATATTGGCCTCCCCAGAATGCAGACATCAGCTTTAGTGAAGCAGTGAGGGATCATCTTGACAGACAACAGAACAAAACGCTGCCAACATCCAAAGAAGTCTAACGAGCTTGGAAAGAAAAGCATCTGGACTTCTTTAAGTTGCTTGAAGACGTTTCACCTCTCACCCAAGAAGCTTCTTCAGTTCTAAGGTCAAATGGTGGAGAGTCCCAGATTTAAGCCTTATGGGAGTCTCTCCCCCAAGAGGGACATGGACCCCCTATTGATCCTCTATCTAATCACACAAGCCAAGGTGTGAAAACGGATGTAGGTCACAATCAGCCAAGGTTTCGGGTGAACCCACTGTGAAACCTAGCCCCACCCTATTATATGAATTCTTGAGGTCAGAAGGTCCAGGATGTGCGTGGGCGTTAAGGCGTCTGGAAAGGGATCTCAAAACTGGATTATAAATGGCAGACAGTTGGTGTCATAAACCCCCACCTCTGTTCAAAGATGGCCGTTCACAGTGGACATAGATGGCTTCTTTCACTCTTCTTTCAAACCATCTGTCTTCTGTCCAAAATTCGAACATTGGTATCCTCGAAAGAGTGACCTTTGTCCTTTAGATGCAGATGGACAGCTGAGTCTTGTCCCATTGAGGTGGCTCTTCAATGTTGTGCCATGTGTTTATGAAGTGGCTGCTTGGTCTCTCCAAAGAAGAGCTTTAAATGTCCCACAAGAGCCCTGGAGAACTGTTCTTGAAGACTACTTAAAGAAATTAAAAGAAAGCTTGTTTAAAAGTTCAGCCAGTGCTAAAGAATAAAGGTGTTCATACCAAATATTGACTTCCAAGCTCAACTTTCAGTCTGTTTCCCTTAAATACTGTATTTCCATTTGTGCTTGCACATGTTTCAATGCGTTGCTGCACCCATTTTCTGCTTTGCTAGCAAAATGTAAGCAGGGTCTTAAAAGTTTTGCGCAATACTGTATATTTAGTTGAACATGTTTGACTTTTACTGAAAAGTCAATTTTAGTTAAAGTGCAAAAGGTAAAGATGGAAACTGGAGAAAGGAACACAATAAAATGTACTCTTATTATCTGCAGCTGATTTTGCTTTTTTATTATTTTTTTTTAATTATTTTTATACTGCCCATAATGTAGTGAGGACAAAGAACAAATGAAAGCAGAACAAATTATAGTCTTTGATAATACTACATTAACACATACAGCATTGTTTAAAAATTACATCCCTTTTTTTTTTTTTCTTTTTTAACTTAATAACATTCATCTTAGTTCCTACTGTAGTGACGCCATACATACCAATGTCACAAAGTAGGTGGGTGGGAGACGGGGGTGTGGGGATGAAGCAAAGTTATTTTCTTTTCTTCATTTATTTTGTATGGATCTCTGTCTTCCCCAGTTCTGCTGTTGGAGTGGGTTTCTATGGGAACAGTGAAGCCAATGATGGGGTGTACCAGATGACCTATTCACTCTACAATGCCAATCGCACACTGGGTAGCATCAACGATCTGGTGAGAGAACCCTGCCAAACTCTGGTCTATGTTTCTGCAATGCTAAAATCATAAAAATCAAATGTGTTGTGTTCGCAAATTCTTTGTTTATAACAGCTGAGTAATTGTGAGATGAATCGGCAAAGCGTCTATCAGAAGTATGTAAAAATAGGAAAAAGAATTCTGCAGAAAAAATGCTTCATATATTACTGCCAATTACCAACAATCTGATGATGGCAGAAGCATAACGATAAAGCCCTGTTTTACAGCTGATAAACACCGCGGCTCCTCCACTTTGATGGGCTGTGCATCTGTCTCAATGCAGCAGCACCGCCCCACAGGGGGTCTGTATCCACTTTTTGTCACAGTAAAGGAATTGAGGTGCCTGCTGTCTCAGGATTTGTAAATAGGGATTATTTCTGTAGAAGTCCTGACCTGCATTCGAGGAAGTTGTTTGGTAGGCTTAGGGTTGATGTGGGAAAGGAAGAGGAAGGAGTGCAAAGGCATCAGAACAGGGCCTTGCAAGAAGCAATAATCACAATGAGCAGGGAGAGGATTAACTCCCATCTGCAGTGCATTAATGGATGCTAAGCCTCTGCTCTTTCGATCGCGCTCAGTCTTACTATCTCCGCTATATGTGCGTGTTTGTGTACATGGCGGTGTCAGTATCACACGTGCTCTTAAAGTACTCATGTGCGCGCATATTGTATTAATGTATGAACACAGACGGATTAGTGATCGTGCTAAATATAAAAAGATGCATATTTTCTCATTTTTGGTTAGAAAGGAAGGTCTTGGTTCGGTGTAATGGTCATAGGGAAACCTCTGTTAGTTCATACCTTCATTGATATAAATGTGCCTGACAACATTTATCACCACAAACATTTCTCTTTATCATGCAATATTCAGCAGCATCAGAAACTGTATCCTCAAAAATGAGGTTGGATCAACACCTCTCTAAAGCAGTTTCACACGCAAACTAAAACATTATGGCTTTCATATTAGGCTGTATATATTTCTGGGCCCTTGTGTTGTACTATATTATTTTGAGCTTGGTACAGCAAATAACCTGGAAAAGGGTGTAGTGCTTTTGTGCTGTGGGAAGTAAATGGGATTCGGCTTTGGTGATTCTGCATCCTTGCTACTGGCTCTCTCTGAGGTATCTTGGTATTGATTTGATCCTAGAGCATGATGTACTGTATACTATGGCTGCATGAGAAGCTTAGATGTTCCCCGGGGATACAAAAGCATTCTCTGTAAAATTATAGTTTGATGCAGTGTACTCTACTTACAGAGCTGATGAGCTTACTGACGGGTACGCCTACAAATCTAAAGGTACTTTAACTTGTGTTTGGTTGTGTTCATGGCCTTTCGTTTCTATTTTTATTGAATTAAAGTTAATTATTTCAGTAATTTGCTTTAATATGAAGACTATTTTCCTTTTGTATTTTGCATTTCACATTCTGAGTTAATATCATATCTGTTAAGTAAAGCAAATGGGAACAAGAACAACCAATCTCTACTTCCCGGGGCTCCAGTGAGGGTTGAGATTTACAGTAGGAGCTGTTTGGCTCTACTGATTGCTTTGTGAGGCTCTTCTAATCACAAAATATGCACTCTTACACTCTGTGAGGGATTATCACGCATCATAGAAGGAAATATTTGATAAGGAAGACAATTTTCCCTTTGCTATTGAGGCTTTTGAATGTTCACAGCAATCTATATTTCATCCTTATATTCAGTGTTCAGGTTGCAATATTAAGGGCTCTTCAGTGCTTTCGTAAAATTATGGATGAGAAAACATGGGAGCCATACTCGATAAAAATGTGTGTCTCCGATATACAGCAGTGGTAACTCTCTTACATATAATTCTTCTTCTTTTGAAAGTGAAAGCTGGCTTGTGATTCTTGGAACAAAATGATTGCGACTTCCTGCACCATACATCAGTTCCCTTTAAATGTCTCTCCTCGGGGTCTTATTTCTCAATGTATAACCTCACTTCACTTTAAAGTGCTATATTTTGTTTTATTGTCACACCTAATACAGTTAATCTTATATAGAAATCACTGAAGGCATTAAGCAGATCAATTCAGTTGCATGTTAAATTGGGCTTTTGAGCAGAGCTGCTCTGAGCCCCAAATCGGTCTCATTTAACAGCCATGTCCAAAATGGAGACTCCTCCTTGTGACCCGCTTTCAGTAAAAGCGAGCTTTAATCCATTTTAAAGAAAGACGGGACAGTCGAGATTAGGGAAATGTGGATCACCCAGAGCAGCTAGCTGATTGATCCAATTTCTCACAGGCAGGCAAGACTGGCTTGCAGATAAGATTTGAGGCGTTGTGGCAGGAGCTGTGAGGGATGATGAACATAGAGGTGGAAGTGAGAACACTTTACTGGCAATCGCACGCTCCACCCCTTGGGATGGCTGGATTGGAAAATGGAGCTTTATCTTTGCTGCATCTCTACATGGATCAACTTTCTAAGGTCTTACTTGAACCATCAGGCACTTCAGCTCAGTAAAATTTAATCAGAAGTATTTGAAAAGTTGAAAAGTGTCAAGGAGAAGTAGATACGTGTTTATCTTTGTAGTACGTTTTCATAGTGCGAGAATACAGGGGCTTGCTCAGAATTCTTGAATGTGTTGAAGAAGCCGTGGGTATAATGGAGAAAAGATAATAGATAACAAAAGCAGAGCTACTGCATACTGTCACAGATTAGAATACAGAAAGTAGCATCTGTTCAGAATTACTAGGGCCTCCTACTCACTGCAACGTTAAGTGCTCTAGCAAAGTTATTTCGGCGGGGGTGTCATACTAAACTGAGTTTAGGAGATCTCTAAGGGAATTTTTTTTTAAAAATATCTAAAAGTACACAGTTTTTGACAAAAATCAAGCTTGTTTTTAATCATTGTTGAAGGTTTTTCCTTAAACAGATAAATATTGTCGCTTAGCTTAGCACAAAGACTGGAAATCGCAAACTTGCCTCAATCTAAAGATACAGAGATCCACCTATATTGTTTTAAACTGTTTGAAAATAATTCACCATTATTAGCGACATAGATAGACATAGAGTCCCTGCTTAGAGCTAGATACAGCTGGGCACAACCCAGCTTGTAATATGACAGATGTTAGGCTGTTTTACCCAGTGTCCAGTCTTTGTGCAAAAGTTAAACCGACAGGAACATGTTGCTCCCTGTTGTTTATCCAGCTGATGATAATCTCAATCCAGCCAATTTCTTTCCCATTCCATCACTCTGTAAAAGTATCAGTAAAAATAGAAGGCCATACATTGCAAAGGATTCCAACCTTGCAATTTATTCTAAGTTTTAGAAAGACAAGATATGAATATATTCATATTTATTGCTTTTAAAAAGTATCTGCCTTTCATATGGGTTAGTGAAATCAGTGAAATTTTAACTATTGCTATCCAAAAAACTCACCAGACACTGACATGATCGCATCACACAGTTGCTGCAGATTTGTCAGCTGCACATCCACGATATGAATCTCCCACTCCACGCATCCCAGAGTTGCTTTACTGGAGTGAGTTCTGGTGACTGCACAGGCCATTTGAGTACAGTGAACTCACTGTCTGTCAAACCAAACTGAGATGATCTGATTGACATGGTGTGTTATGTTGTTGGAAAAAGATGGACAAAAAAAACATTGTGATGTGCTTGCTTTGGTGTTATAGTTTCACTCGCACCATTAGGATTACCCTTCCATTCACATTTGCAGAGCAGATTGTGTTACTAATATCACTTTAAAAGAGAATAATACACATAATGGGGTCAAGATATTGCGGTTTTAACTCTCAGTTTCCCATTAGTGTTCAAATGTACTTGTTTCTAGTTCTGTTGCTGCTGTGAAAGTAGAAGCATTTGCTGTGTCACATTCTTTTTCTTTTTTTTTTCTTGTTCAAACAAAAAAAGGAAAATGTATTTGCTCTTTTCTACCATGCTTCCACCCACTCTGTTCTCACTATCAAAGACCCGTGTGATAACAGGTCTCCCCGGTTTTCTTATCAGTATTCTACTCTAACATTGTTTATCTGAATAAAACACATGGTTGAGGAGAAAAGTTAATCTTTTCTCCGGGGAGTGCTTCTTTGTTTCTTTCACCTTTCTCTATATTTTCAATCAGCTTTTAAAATAATATTTGTTTATGAGTTTATATTCCTGTTTCATTCTGACCCTGTTTTTTCTTTTACTTCTTTTGACCCTCTTTGCCTTTTTATTTTGTCCTCATCGTCTACTTTTTATTCTTTTATGCTTTTATTTCTCTTTGCTTTTTGTTTTTTTTTTTTAGGTTGCAAAATCACTGGGCGATGTGGAAGCTAAATTCAAACAGCACCTGGAAAGATTGGATGAGATCTTTTCTACAAGGCCCGAGTCCCTCCAAGCTTTACGTTTTATGCAGCTGATGGTCAACAATGTCGTCCGTGAGCTGACTGTTCTGCCAGACTTCAACAAAACCAATTTTGACTTGACAGCCATTGAAGGCCAGACAGCCTTCATTGAGCATTACAGGTAGGTGGTGCCTTAACACATCCCCTGGGGTAATGCACTTTTCTTTTTTCTTTTCTTTCTTCCTTTTTCTGTTGATCTGCATGTGAATGAAGTAAATGCACTGCTCAGAATGGGACTGTAAGTGATCCAGAACAGGCACAGCAGATGGGATTTTATTGATCTCCCATCCGGAACACAGACCGGAAAAGCTATTTTTCCTAATTGCTAAATAAATGAAAGCTGAAATTGAGCTTTTCCCCCCACTGTGTGGGTTCAACTCTAATATGAATTGCTCTCATAAAACGTTATACGTGGCAGAGAGACTATTAGGCTCTTAATGAGCTCCTTACCTGCAGACGTCTGCTCACATTCATTCCAGTTATAATACTGATGCTGTTTTCTTTTTAAGAAATGTGTTCATTTCAAAATGTTAAGAGGGATAAAAAGAATCAAATCAGAAAACAGAGAAAAAACATTAAACTCATTCAGTAATAAATTAGTCCAAATGAATAAAAAATATTCAGCTGTTGGTGGAGGCTAATTTAGAAAGCTTAAAATGCTGCTGTGTCAAACTGTGAATGAATTCTTATGATCTTCTATTGATTCTTTTATATTTAAGTGCATAAGACTTTAAAGACAGATCATGCTGTGCACTAAGATTTCTAGCAAGCCTGTTGCCCACTTTATTTTAAGAGTAGGTTTGAATAGATGAAAATTTGGTCCTTCTGGGTGATGTGGTAAGCTTCAGCAGTAGGAATTCATTTATTAGGTGACACGATAGGCTCCTGAGTCACACTTGCCTAATGCCAAGTGTGACTCAGGAGCTGAGGTTCATCTTTTGTCAGTGTGGGTGATCGTACAATATCATTGTCTTCTCAGATGTTAACTAAACTGCTGTTTTTAGGTTCAGCTGATAGAATATGCTCACCAGCTGTTTCGGTACACCTTACTAGTATCAGGTTTGACACACTTTTGCCTTAATTAATAGTATCATATAATCAGCAAGGTGCTGGAAACATTCCTCAGAGATTTTTTTCTATGTTAATTGTCTATAGTGATAGCTTTAACCAGAATTATTGGCTGCACTCCAGTGTGGAGACTGTTGCAGAAGACAACACCATGTTGTGTGCTCAGAGATGCTCTTCTGCATATCTTTGGTATAATGAGTGGTTATTTGAAATACTCAGACCGGACTGACTGTGGAGCTGAAAGTGTGCCAAGAAAGTATGCTGCATGCTATTAGCACCGACCTCGACTGTTGATAAAGCACAGGATGATTTCATGTTTTCATACGACCAACATATTCTGACCCTACTGTCTAAATGTTATGGCAGAAATCAAGTCTCATCCAATAAGGCACCATTTTTCCAATCATCTGTTTTCCAATTTTAGTGAGCCCATGCAAATGATAAACTCAGTTCCTGCCTTACATTGTGGACTTGCTGTTGCAGAAGACCACACCATGTTGTGTGCTCAGAGATGCTCTTATGGATATCTTTTGTTACAATGAGTGGTTGTTTGAAATACTCAGACCACCGTTCTACTAGCAAGCTTGCCAGAAGTCTGCTGTCCTGGTGTTTATGTCAATGGTTCACGTTAATGGTTAATTCAGGATGTTTTCCAATACACCAGCCAGGATGAAAGACGAAATATTGAAAAATGAAAGATTATACTATTTATGCTGATAAAGGTAAACATTTTTCTACATTATGGAGGCATTTTATTGCAAACATTTCTTTCAAGTGCTTAAGTATACACAGTTAAATTAAATCACTTTCCCTAAAGTTGTGAATATATGCATTCCTCTTGCATATTTTGAGTGCAACAAGGTAGTTAAAAGCACCATTTATTTCAGGCTCATTTCTCCGTCTCTATAGAAAGCTGTTTTAGTCACCTAGCCCATGGTTATGTACAGAGTAGGTAGTTTTAGACAGCATCAGATGCATTTCCATATTCAGTTTGTTTACAGAGGATTTGGGTGTTTGTGCCACATATTAGAGCTTTTTGATGCAGTTGAACTGTTCTGTACTAACCGTCTTATATAAAAAGCTTTGAATAAAAATAGAAATGTTAAATCATTCTGCGGGTTTGAACATCTTAATAACTAATTCATCTGTTTTTACTTGGGTGATAAGATGAGATAATTATTCTTTTTTTGTTAAATATGTGTATAGGTTATGGAATTCCCTTTGAATGGGATGCACATGTTTCTGTATTTTCATCTATTCCTTTATATCAACTACAGTATTGATATCTGTTATTCATGACATTAAAAAAAAAAGATCAAACATAGCTGCCACTGTACCACTGGTAGAGACATAATATCCCTTCCATTAATTGCATGCATCGGTACTCCCATATGGCTCACTTGTTCTTTGTCTCCTATTACCACATCTTCTTTTAGACTGCAGATACTTGACACCAATCTTCTGGGTCATAATTGAGTTTCATGCAGCTATTGGATTGTGAGCTTGGACTGCTGTTTTGTTAGTGCAAACGGCAAATGTCTTTATTCAAGACGACAAAAAGACAAAATATTCACAGTTATAGTCAAAGTGACAGTTTCATGAACTCATTGACTTTCTGACTGAAGTATTCCAACACTTACTTGAACTAGAAACCCTGTTAATTACAGTTGGCCATAAGTCAAACTGTACAAAAGGTTTGGAGGGTATATTGCATCACCTTGAGGATCTTGTCATTATATTCCTAATGACCTTTTTAAGAGTAATCATGTTTAACACAATGTCGCTAAAAGCCCAGATTTGTTTTCTTTTCCCAGTTTGCTGGAATAGTGGAGCTAACAAATAGTCATAGTCATTTTTCTGTGTTTGGCTGGTCAGACCACACAAACGCACGCACAAACATTGGCTATTCTATTCCTGTGAAGGACATTTTCAAAGGAAAATTAAAAATTAATGTACATAGATTTCTGGTGCTGAATTATTAAACCAACAAGCCGGAAATTACCTGAAACAGATGGGCTCTAACTATGCGACAGGAATGCTGATAAACTACACAAAGCTCTCACGAATACTGTTGCAGACATATGTTCAGCCAGTACTTCCTGGTGCTTGTAAATTTGCATGAAATGTGCCGTCTACAAATAAAATGCTTCCTTTTCATGTGTTGTAGATGGCTCATTTATCTGCTGCTACTGATCATGGATCTGGTTATCTGCTTGGCCATGTGCTTGGGTATGGCCAAGCATTCGCAGTATCTGCTGATCACGTAGGTACCTTGACTGTGTATGTGAAGGTATTCTCTGTACTGTACATCTTTTGTGTGAGTTCTTTTCTTCTTTTTTTTCCCCTTACAATGCATCTTTGTTTTCATCGGCCTTTGCTCACAGACTTCAAACAGACAGGGCACCAGTCAGCTTCTCCGGCACCGTATAGGTCACTCCATTAACAACAAAAATGATAGCATTACATCTTCAAATAGCACTTACAAAGGCACTAGGCCTTACTCCTCTCCTCAGTGAATTGCCTTTTTTCCACATGCAGGTGAAGGCCACCACACACGCACGCACGCACACGCACGCACACGCACACACATACACGCACACATTAAACCAAGTGAAGTTAAATGCAAACCTCTGAAAGAAGAGTTGAACATTTGATTTAGTAAATTGCCACAAGTATTTTGAACCAACACTGATGTCTGACCAGCATACCCACAATTCAGACTTCCCTTCCCATTTGCCCAATTTATTGCAACCTGCGTGTCAGTGTTAGCAGATGATGCTCAGGTTCGCTCTTCCCATCCCTCTCTGATGGTTTTCACTAATGCCTATTGATCGGCTGAGTAGGATGAATCTGCTCCCTTAACTAATTATTAAGTGCTCTCAGTCTTCTTTATTGGTGCTTTCAAGAAGGCCCGTGGAGTGAGTTGAGAAGCAGAGCCCTCTTCTGCCTTTTTTTTTTTTTTTTTTTTTTTTTTTTATTTTTTTTTTTTTTTTTTTTTTTTTTTAATCATTCATAAA
>VURO01008526.1:47241-58652 GCA_015108175.1 Pelvicachromis taeniatus
CCCCCCCCCCACGCCCCTGTACACCTGTCTAATGATGGTTGCTGTGGAAAATGCTTGTAACTTGTATCTCAAAGCTCAGGGACCCTTTTAAAGCTCCATAGTACCTCAGCTTTGACTTCCTGGCACTGTTTAACCCCCAGAGTGTTGCATGTGAGTGTAACTTATTCTAACTTGTTTTGCTCTTCTGCTTTTTAACTTCTCACAACGTCATAGTACTATCCCCTGATTCCACTAAAGACTAAAGACTAACTTATAATTAAAACAGGTGTTCTGCAAACTTAGATCAGTTAATAACATATGAATATGTCATATGCTAATCAAAGGTGCTTTTTTTTTTTTAAGTGCATATGTTCTAAACTGTTTCTTTTTTTCTTTTTTTTCATGTATTTCTCCGGCAGTATTCACCCAGCATGAGAACTACCTATCTATCCATGACTGATGCCCAGATTAGACACTTCGGGACTGATTTTCAGGTGTAGCCTGCTGTCTACTGAATCCTTTTCAGTGCTTCATCTGTGATGCTAAGCTTCAACCGACAAGGCTGTCGTCACGGTATAACTCTGTTTACAAGAGTAACAGCCCGCCGTCCCAATCTGAGACATTAAAGCAGGCAATATGAGGTAGTTGCCTCACTGACACACTAATGCAGTCCCTGGAAAGCACTCAAAGTTTTTAATATAGAGGACTGTACAGTTTCATCTGAAGGCTGTTGTTGTTGTTGTCGTTATCATGGTTTATGGAAATACTGTTGCTCAAATGTAAGCTTTTCTATGAGCCAAAATCAAGAGTCTTTGAACTCTTTTCAGTATTCTGGTGGTGTGCATGGATATAATCATCGGTCAGTATTTTGATGTAAAGTGAGTGGCTGACTTTGAATAGGCCTTCCACCATGGCATTTGATTTTTATTTTTTTATTTTTTGCAATATCCCTTCTGTTTGGCAGCAATATCTTTTATTTGTTGGCCTTTTTGTAATTTCAAAGGGTGCCGTTTTAAAGGAGTTGGGAAAAATATGAATGAGTTAATAAAACAAAGTATTGTAGATTTGTTTTTAATAACCAAAGATGCCTTTAACAATAAGTCAGATGGGCATGGATGATAAATTAATAACTGACTGTTTTCACTATTAAAGCAAAATTGGCAATACAAGTAATTATAAAGAAATTTCACTTCAATACGGAACTCAGTGCCACCAGTTAGCTTTTAAAGAACAAAATGAACATGCAAGCATCATTCTCTACTTTATTAAATAAATCTGTGTTATGTCTGTTTTTCATGTTTGGTAATGTATATAGAAAGTCTCATGATTAAATGCTCTATTCAGACTTATTGATCCATTGTTTAATCATTAGCTCTCCCTCCGATAGCTTAGAAAGACCTGCTGCAGTAATTGCATTAGTGTGGCTGGGATTTGGTGTGATAACCTGTACCTGGTGATATCACATGGGACAATGAGAGTCTTAGAGGCATGGTTTTCAGTTAGCTCTCAGAAAGAGCTGACTTCTCAAACATCAAACAATGCACAACACACAACTGCAAACTAGTATCCTTGAAGTATTCACCTGTTTCACTTTAATATAATAAAATTGTTCTTTGTTCTACAAGATTTTGACCACTTCAGAATCGTTTTATTCTCTATCCACCTTGGGATTAGAATAAACTGCGTCAGAGATCCCTAACCTGATCCACTTCTGACTGCAGTGTTGGTGACGAGTGTGGTCAGAAATGTTTTCTGTAACACATTGATCAGTGTGGCCGCTGTGTCCTGCAGTGCACCTGCAAGTCTGTGTGGTGATATGTTGAACTGAAATAAACCAATGAACTCTTTGTAAGCTGTTGACTTAATCAGTTGGGCAGCCACTGACCAAAACAAGAAGTGCAGATCACAGGGATTACACTATAGTAAGGATTAGGTCTTGTTTTTCCAAAGCTCTAATAGGTAAGGTTGGCTTGAACTAAATGCCTTTCATCTTGTTCCTACAGTTCCCTTCACATGGTCAATAAACTACTTTTTTTTTTCTACCTATTGAAATACTATTCTTCACCTATAGTTGATGGTAGACACTTTATTCTGCTTATCGTCTATGAATCACAGAAAAAGCGTAGTGTTATATTAAAGCTATATGTTATCTTATTGTTATTTCATAACATTGGGGGATGTCTATGTTAAAGCAGCCAAGACATTAAACTCAACCTACCACAAAACACATATAAGCTAGTAATTAGTAAAAATTATAGTTTGTACAGTTATAACAACTTCAAAAGTCAATATTTGGTATGACCACCTTTATTCCTCAACACAGCCTAAACTCTCTTAGGTAAGCTTTGTTCTCATTTCTTTAAGTAGTCTTTAGGAATAGTTATCCTGGCTTCTTGAATGACATTCAAAGTTTTTCTTTGGATTATGGCTGCCTTTTGTTCTGTTCTCTGTCAAATTGATCCCACACGTCTTCAATGATGTTAACGTCCGGGCACTGGGAAGACCAATCTATGACTGATACTGTTCCATTGTGTGTTTTCTATCTGGGTATGCTTTCAACGCATGTGTTTGGGATCATTTTCATGCTGAAAAATAAACCTCCAGGCAATCTGAAGCTTTCCATATGGTATTGCATGTTTGATCAAAATCTGACAGTACTTCTCTGCATTCATAATTCTATCAATTTTGACAAGATCCCCCAATAACCAACAGTGGCTGAAATCTAGCCCCGAATACAGCCTCTGTGTTTGACAGATGGATGCTACTATTGTACCACTTGCTTAACCTCCTCCATACATACTGACCCACATTTCACATTTGGGTTCTTCACTCCATGAGACCTATTGCCAATGATTTTCAGCCAAATTCTCATGTAATCTGGCATAATCTGACACATGTTTTGTCTAATAGCTGGGAATCATCTTGTGCAGAAATACAGTTTTGTGGTTCTTGAACTGTGTATCTTTCATATTTTTGTAGATTGAACTAAAGAAATGGGAACTACGCATTTTTCGCAACATGCTGGTGGTAACAAAAGTGTCTAAAGGTACAGTATAAAATGTGCACTTTACGAAATTGTCTTCTATGTGTAGACACAACAGCGAACTCCATTAAACAAAACATCTGGCTCCTTGGAAGTAAAAATATAAAGAAATGAGAGCTTTCTCAAGACTGTTGCATAGGACATTGCTTAACCTTACTAATGTGAAATAAAAGACCAGTCGTTTTTAGAGGAAACATTTCTTGATTGCTCTCCATGGTGCTGATCCTGGAACCCCCGGAGAGGCGGAAGCTGTCCAACGTACCAACAGCCCGGTGACAGTGTTGAACATGTCGCACTCGATAAAATCTGCAATTTAATTTATTTTATCCTACTAATGTGCGCAGCTGTAAACGCCCGTACCATATCACAGTATCACAGGAAAGAATATCAGAACAACGAGCTCTAATAAAAGCCATCTAACGCCTCGGATTATACGTCCTGCCTCGCTTGCCGTAGGAAACGCGGAAAACAAAAAACTGGGAGCATGGTGTAGTCGGCTAGCCTGCTAGCCATTTTGGGCTATTTACTATCGTAACAAAATGTTTAGTAAAAAGTAATATTTTTTGTGTTGATACGGGAGAATGTGGCGGGGATGTGGCTGAATAATGGGAAACGTCTTTGGGAGAAAGAGTCGACCTTCCCGTGTAACGGAGCAGGACAAAGCCATTTTGGTGAGCTGATGGCGGTTATAGCAGCCCCGTTATCAGGCTAGTGTTAGCGGTTGCACGGTCCTGTGCTGTGGTCACACGGCGAGATGAATTAATATCACCCGATGTGCTTACTGTTGGGTTTCTCTGCGACTCGCAGCTCGACGACACTCCTTTTTTGTGTCAGCGAGAACTGTATTCCCCTCCTCCGTTAAGCACAAAATAATCGTATTGGTCTCATTAAATATGGACTGAATGAATACATCCATTTATAATATGCAACATCAATTTATGGACATCTTCATTGTGTTTTTTTGTGTCTATTTCTTAATTACTTTTTAGTAGATTAAAAATAAATGAATAAAATTGATGTCCCTCGCACCTTATTGGGGGCTCCTGTTTAACTGCTGCTTAAGGATAATATATAATCAGTCAATTACATGGTAGCAAAGGATGTAAAAGATTTAGCTGTCAGGTAGGAGGCGAAGAGGAAGAACACAATTATGGATATATGGAAGGAGGGCAGAAGAGGATGCTGGAGATTGTGTTCTATGGGAGCAGATGATCTGCTGTTATGTTCCTAAAGGGAGCAGCTGAAAAAAGGTCTAGTGAATGGCACTTGTCTCAAAATGACTTAATGATGACAGTTAGTTCATAAGCGAATGAATAGACTGCTTTGACCTGATGAAAAGATAACAGTAACTCAAATTTACTCATTACCACCAAGGTATGCAGAAAAACATGTCCTCTGCAAGTTTCAAATAACATCGCAAACCTTGAAGCAGGTGAGGTACAGCAGCTAAGAACAGGAAAATGAGGTTCCAGTTCACATGCACTCACCAAAATTACACCATAGACATTGAGATAGTAGGGTCAGAATTTGTAAACAACATGAAAGCACTGATCCACCCATCCCCATCCTGTATCAAATGGGCACCATTTAAATGCTACATCCTCCCTGAGTATTGTAGCTGACTATGTCCATGACTCTAAGCACAGTCTACTCTTCTTCTCATGGTTAGTTCCAGCAGAATGAGGCACCATGTCAAAAGCTCAGATCAGCTCAAACTGTTTGCTTGAACATGGCAATGAACCACTCTACTCAAATGGCCTTCACAGTCACCACTGAAATGTGTTGGAACGGGTGGTGCAGCTGACAAATCTGCAGCAACTGTGTGATTCTGTCATGTCAATTTGGATCAACATATTATCTAACTCACTACGAGCAAGGTGTACCCAATAAAGTGGCAATGGACATGTATACTATATATATTTTTTAAAATTTTCTCTTTGTTTGGGGATTTTGTCCAGCAACTGAAGCAGCAGCGAGACAAGCTGAAGCAGTACCAAAAGAGAATCACCTTGCAGCTGGAGAAAGAGCGACGTCTAGCAAAGCAGTTGCTACAAGATGGCAAGAAGGAGTAAGCACAAGTTTGGATCTTACACAATATCTACCAACATGTAGTTACACTACTGTGAATACTGGTCAGCAATATAAACAAATGTATGATTTACTTGAATATGGATAATGCTACTTAAAATTTCTCAAGCTAATGACTTCTGAACAGGGTCCCTTTTCTCTTTTGTAATTCAATCTACTTTATTCAGCATGCAGCGATACACACTGTATTTGTACTGTAAACAAAATATATTCTTTGCTATATAATGCTTTGTATTTTAATTTTTTATTGCAGAAAAGCGCTGTTGCTTCTTAAGAAAAAACGCTATCAGGATCAGTTACTAGAAAAGACCGAAAAACAGATTTCAAACCTCGAACACATGGTAAGTTTCATAAGATCTTTGATAATCACTGCCAAGGGAGAGTGGACCAGTTCAATTCAGCAGTATTTAGCAGTTTCCAAAATACCGGTTTCCATAATATGTTTGCTTAAATGTAAATTGGTCCAAAGTTGAGGGGTCTATTGTGGCCTTAAATTTATTTGAAGAGTCATTTGTGATACAATACTGTCTTGTGATTACTTGCGGTTTGTAGCTATATTTTATGCTAATCCAAACCTAGCGTAAAGTGTTTGTTTTAACTCACTCTCTCTTTAATCAATATTTTATGAGAAAATAAAAGGGACAAATGCTATTTGATTTGTTGTTTTGTTTATTTATAATTCGTGTGACTATTTTAACAATGCAATTGTTTGTCAACAGGTTCAAGATATTGAGTTCATGCAAATTGAAATGAAAGTAATTGAGGGGCTTAAAGTTGGCAATGACTGTCTGAAGAGCATGCACGAGGTAGTGCTTTTCATAGTTTTTCCTGTACTGTGCATTTTCGATATTTTAATACCACCTTAAGATTTATAAACATGAGTGTATAATGTAACATTATGACAGATGATGTCAATAGAAGATGTGGAGAGAATCCTGGATGAGACACAGGAATCGATTGAATATCAAAGGGTAAATGCCTTACTGATCTTTATCAAATATACCTGCACAGAACTATTATTATTATATTATAACTATTATTAATACCTGAATTTTTAAATCAGTTCATTCATTTTTTTTTAATTTATTGCTTTACTTATGCACCTGTAGCAAATAGATGAAATGTTGGCTGGAGTCCTGACACAAGAGGATGAGGATGCTGTCTTAGCAGAGCTGGAAGCTATCACTCAGGTGGGTGTTACCCTGCATTTTAAACCTTTGTTATTACTAAAAATATTTCCAAAGCATGTATGCTCTTTTGCTGCTATCGCCCCACTTCATATAATAGTTACGCTCACCGCGGCTCCGAGCATGACCGCAGCATTCAACTGCTGGCCACTGAGTGCTTCCACTTGAGCAATTATGTGGTTAAGGCTGTGATTCAGGGTTGAGTCATGCGGGGATATTACACCTAAACTGCACGTTGCCATTTAATCTTAAATCTATAGAAATCTGTTTTTTGAGGAGAAGAATACAGTGTTGCAAAGTTAGAAAATGTTTTAAGCTAATCACAATATAAATGTAGCCTAATAACCCAGTGAATTTGAAACAGTTGTGGGTATGAATTTGGTTAATTCATTGTGATTAAAATCTCTGAAGATTATTCTTTTATGATGTAATTATTATCCTAAGTGACACATTCACATGTCTGTCAAACTACATGCTGCAGATTACTATGTTTCACATTTGAACAAAGATCGGTTTTAAGAATCAGTTCAACACAATTATGCAAATAAAATTGTAGTGCAGTGGATATTATTGTATTTGAAGCTGAATTAAATGTGTTTCGTCTTAAGGACACCATAAAGTTTTAAATGCATACAAAAATATCCTCCCACACTGCTAGACCTCACTATTGTACAATGAAATCAGATACACAAACCCAAATACTGCATGAATTACACCAGTGCAAAGAGCATTTAAAGTAATTTCTCTGTAGATTATCTTTACAAACAGGAAACAAACAAAAAACAACTCCTAAGTAGAAAGCACATAATATACCTTAACACGTTGTTTTAAGATGAAAAAAGAAAGACGACCTGAAGCAACAAGAAGCAGAAATCGATTTTACAAAAACAAAAAAAGAGGAATATTATTTGATTTTGAGGGAGCTATAGTGTTTTGGAAACTGTGAAGTACTGTGGAAATGCCAAGGGGAAAAAAAAACTAAAGAGATAATGCATCGAAACAACATGAGGCCTCTCGAAAAAGGCTATAAGACGGGCAGCTAAAATGAATATATGGGAAAATGAATCGAATCATCTGGACGCTCTTATAAATTAAAACTGCAACCAATTCACCGTCTATACATCAAACAGCTGTTAGTTCAGTGTGGATACTTTACAACACATCTGTATATTAAATTAGCATCACGAAATCCAATGTAACGTGAACTGATGTCGGCCCAGTCCATAAGAGCTACTTTGAAATAGCGGATTTTGACATATCAGAATAAAAAACATATCAGAAGAAAAAAAAAACATAATTTGTTGAGCAAAGCTAAAGAATTTTTTGCAGTTTTGCCTCTGTTTTATTTAGCTTTTCATTATAAGGTTTAATATGAGGCCCAAAGAAATATCAGTGAAACTGAGAAAGGCCATCAGGCTGAAAAACACAATAAATCTATCAGAGAGAGAGGAAAAACCCGTAGGAGTGGCCAAATCAGCAATCTGGTGCATTCTTACAATCTTTGCCAGCAAACATCTAAAAGAGCATGCGTAGCTCTGAAAAAATGAAAAAGAAACTATTTGGACAGATAAAACCAATATTACCTTATACAAGAATGATGGAAAGAGAAAAGTATGGAGAAGGAAACGAACAGCCATGAAACATACCACATTATCTGTCAAACGTTGTGGAGACAATGTTAAGCCATGGGCATGTAGGGGTGTCAGTGGATCTGGGCCACCAGTGTCTATTGATGATGTGCCTTCTGATAGAAGTAGTAGGGATATTTCTGAAGTGTACAGCTCTGCACTCTCTGCTGAGATTCAGGCATATACTGCAAAAGTGACTGCAGCGCATAGATAATGACTCAAGCATATATATCCAAGCATACTACAAAAGCAGCACAGGAGTTTCTCAAAGCAAAGAAATTAGACATGCTTCGATGGTCAAATGTGTGACCAAATCACACCCCAACATAGCTTTACAGATGTTAAATACAAACCTGGATGCAGAACATGCCACAGCAGAGGATCTAAAGGCAAGAAATGAAGCATTTGGTTGATGTCCATGGGTTCTAGACTTCAGGCAGTCATTTGCTGCAATGGCTTTTTGGACAAGTATTAGAAACAATCCTTATATTTAAAATGATGTTGGTTTATTTGACTAATTTTGAGACTAGGAAAATGGAGGTCTGTGTATAAAAATGGATGTAATTAATGTTAATGCCATATTGTTTGCTAAAGCTCCTTGAATTTAAGCTGAAAGAGTGTACTTCAATCACAAATTGATTTAAAACAATCTAAAATCCCTTGTGCTGGTGTACAAAGCCAAAACTTCAAAAACAGTGTATTTGTCCAATATATTATGCACCTAACCTAACCTAAAATTAAAATAAAATCCATGTGCAACTTTTTGTAGTACTGCTTTGATAATGAGCCCACAAAATGTTCAGCTTTTCAGGAACTAAATATGTCAGCTGGCTTTTGTAATCTCTGCTTTTCTGAAACAGGGAGAAGACGTAGCACTTCCAGAGGTCCACAATGAACCAATACCAGAGGTTTCAGAAGCAGCTAAAGCAGAGCCAGGTACAGCTAATCTTTCACTCAACAAATCATTCCTTAAACAACCATAAATTAGTGTTTGACTCCACGCTGTTTTATTTTGATTTTGTGTTTTCTAGAGAGGAGAGAAGCAAAGAACAAGCCAGACAGAGAGCTGTTGGCAGCCTAATAGACTGAATGTGTGGTGCAGTGTTAAGCTGCATAACGAGGTGGATTTCTTTTTTTTTTCTGGGATTTGGTATGTGAACACGGGACCTGCACACATCAGTGCATCTTCACACAATTTACAGGATCAGCGCTGTCTGTACTTGGTTCACCGCTCCACTTAAGTCATGCATAAAGTGAAATATTCTATTTCTCTGTGTGTGGTTTGGTTAGGAAGAGCAGTGTTGCATTGTAGCTGTTATTGTAGAATAACAGCACTTTTTAGATGTCTTACACATGATTTACAGCTGTCTTACATATTAAATCGAGCTGTGGGAACAAAACGCTTTCCTGTCTTTTTTTTATTCATCCACCACTGATTATCTTTTTGTCTTTCTTGTAATTTTTATAAAATAAAAAAATTACAGTCAAAATGTGCAACATACTTTCTCCAGAAGGGGGCACTCCTCACATGTGTTTTTCTACACCACACTCCACATAACAGGTGTCTTCATTTAGAGTGCCGTTAGTGAAGTGTGTACTTCAAAGAAAATCAAAATCTCATGTTGCTAATATGTGGGTGATGTTTAGACAAGGAAGAAAATATAGTATTTACAATCTGACACTAAGCAGCAATTAGACACTAATTAGCATGTACAATCCAGCTAACACAAATTATCCTATGAGGAAAAACAGCACCTATGGTGTAACAGTTACAGTGCGACTTCATAAAGCCTTCCCTAAAGACTCATGTAATAGTAGACATACTTGAGGCAGATATACATGGTGTATAATGGCTTTAACTGGAAGACAATGGCTTAAATGCACCACACTGAGGCTCTATCATTTATTACTGATTACTGTTGCGCATGGAGATAAACTGGCAGGATGATCCCATTACTTTAATAAGCTGTTCATGCTTAGTCATATATGTTTATAGGTTAATGTGTATGCTAGATTTTAGTGTGCATAACTCTATCAAGCTTATCATTGTAAACACTGGAGCCATACGAATAGACCAACATACATATTTTAAAATACATAGTATTTGTGACTACGAGAACGAATTTGCCTCAAATATTTAGTAACGGTAGAAATTTAGGGGGCGGGCTCTAAATCTGCATTTTGACAAGATGGTGCTGCGTTCTAATGCCGTGGGAAATAATGGTTTTTAACACAGTACGACAAAAACAGGTCATGCAAGGTAGTAGAAATTTCGTTATGTGACTTTTATTGCTCTGATAACGTAGGGTACCATGACAGCCTGTAATTATTAATTTTTTTTAACGACTTTTACATTTTATACTTTTGGGGGATAAAAGCCCTACCCTTCATATTTCCTCATTCTTGTTTACCCCTAATCTATAGGTCCAATCGTATTATATTTTACTTTAAGCAAAAGCAGTAAAATGTCATAGTATACCCTTTTGTTTAAATCATCGCATCGCACACAGTGTTTAAGAGATTGCGAAAAAAAAAAAAAAAACCCAAGAAAAAGCAGAATTTCCGAGTAGACCATAAAGGCAGCATCGGACTGTCAGCTGTGGAGAGAGAAGGTGTGTTTAGTTAGTGGGTGAGCGCAGAGTCACTCGGTCTCATATCTCGCCTGTTGTTAGCTCGCACTCGTGTATTTACCTGTCTCTCCCCTGTTTTTCCCCCTTTCTCTCCGCGGATACACGTTTAAAGCAAAAAAGCAACGTTTATGGTCCTGGCTGAAGATTCCACCATGTCTCGCACAGACGAGGTTCACCGTTTGACGGAAAATGTCTACAAGGTAAGGTTCAACTAATTAATAAAGTTTCGAGGTATATACGAACATGTCATTTTAGCCGCAAAGTACGCACTGCAGCGGCAAAATTAATAATTAATAATTTGTTCTTTGCATAGTTTTGGTCAAGATGCATTCAAAACCCTTTTTTTTTTTAAATCATCGATGATCTCTTTAGGGAGACGCGCAGACGCTCAGCAGGTTTATTTTTTTAATCCTCACTTGATCAAAATAATGTATTTTCCGCCTCCCTATAATTTAGCGTTCCACCACGTTTCATAGGGAACTTGAGGCAACACCTTTCAATCAAAACTGCAAAATCAAAGTCACTCACTCTTTCTATTCCTGCGCATTGGCCTGTTGTATGAGTAGCCTACACCTATAGTGGTCTGCTTGAAGGTAGTGTGAGCTGTTCTTTGGTTAACTAATGGTTATCGAGCAGAGCCTGCTGAAACATTAACATACTGCATTCCAGAAGTCAGTGCTTGAGTGGCACAAAAGCCTAAGCATCCTGTTGCAACAAGTAAATATTTGCCTCTTCAAACCTGTTCTTCTTAAAACCCCGTGTGAATTGCGTTTGATTGCTAAGCCTCAATTCTGGGAAGACACGTTCTCGGTAAAAAAAAAAAAAAAAAAAAAAAAAAAAAAAAAATTAATTAGGT
>VURO01008526.1:71411-91361 GCA_015108175.1 Pelvicachromis taeniatus
ATCAGCAGTTTGACTATTAGTTGGATTTTAACTATATATGGATTACATACAGATATGTGGTGCTGTTCAACTTCTGGCACAATTTAAAAGTAATAAGGAAAAAACTGGCAGAAAAATGAAAGGAAAAGCAAAAACGCTGAAGTCTGAGTGAGGATGAGAGGCCCACGATTTTCAGGATGAGCTGATGGAGTTTTAGCTTGACACTAGTGGCACCTTACCATATTATTTTGCCACCGTGAGGATTCAGGCTAGAAGTAGATTATAAAGTGTTCTCCAGCAGTATTGATGGTTGGTGGAGACTGCTGCTGCAGCAGTGTTGTAGTTGTCTCTCTTTCCCCCTGGCTATTCCTGACTATGTGACTTGGGACCGGCTAATTGGAGGAAGCCCTGGAGAAGCACAGGAGGAAGGAGGGGAGGAGAAGGGAGGTGGTGGTGAGAAGTGTCAAGAATCATGCATTCTCAGCATTTAAACTGCACCTTGGAGTGTATTGGGATTCAGTATTTCCGGAGCAAAACAGTGTAGCCTACTGATCCAGCCAAAACAAAAAGTATGACTTCTGCGACTGGTTATTATGAAAATGAGAAACGCATTAATAAAATGCTTGAATTTCACTGAACCAGTACTGCAGCACACAATTCTTGGAAAGGCAATTAGTACAATTAACCACACTGTAAGTTGGATGTTTTGTCAGGCATTAAAACGGCTCCAAAAAGCAGCAACACCACAAACCCGGTCGAGAGCTACAGTTTAGCAACCCCTAATAACATAAAACTTTAAGACTTATTAAATTCAAATTGATACGTTTCAATTTGAATTTGTTAAGACACCAAATCTCCTTTTGCACCATGCTGTAAACATGTTTATTTCTACTATGAAGTTGGGCATTTTAACATGTCGGTCTATGGGGACTGACTCGCTTTCGGAGCAAGCCTCCAGTAATCATTTGAGGAACTGCAGCTTTTTGGCACGTCAACATTGGCTCCATATTTCAGCCCCAGAGGTTGCCTCTTGGTGTGTACACTGGTGTGTGTTCTGTATATAGCTGTTTACTTTATAGAACACTGGTTTTGTGCACCTGGAGAAGCTTTGCATTTAAAGAGAATGTGAGGCAGAAAGCAGAATAGCGAATAAATAAAGCAATATGCAAGCCTTTGCTCTTGACTTACAGTCTAATGATAAGTAAAGGCCCCACCTCCCATCTATTTCTTGTTTTCTTTTTCAGACCATTATGGAGCAGTTCAATCCCTGCTTACGGAACTTTGTTGCCATGGGGAAGAACTATGAGAAGGCCCTTGCCAGTAAGTCCTTTCTTTTTTTCTTTCATGCTCCTGTTTCGCTGCAGATTTAGGCACTTAGCCAAGAAAACACTCTGTTTCTTTCTCTTTCTTTATCACACACACACACTCTCCCTTGCTTTATGTATCTAGCTACAGATCCTTTTTTGTGCCATTTAAAAAAACAAAAACAAAAAAACCCCCGAAATGTATCCTCATGCCAAATAGGCAACCTAATCATTTGGTGCAGAGCTTCTGGCATTGCTTGTACATGGTTATAGAGGTGTAGTCAGAGCAACACAAAAGACCTCTAATCTAATTCAAAAGCGAGGATAGCTCACTGTCAGCAGTCAGATTTACAAAGGAAAACAAGTGTGTGTGTGTGTGTGTGTGTGTGGCTGTGTGCTTGTGCATTTGTTTGTTGGAATCCAAAACACTTACATCCATGCCTTATGAAATCTTCATTTACTCTCTGATATGAGCTGCTTTTAGAAAATCAGTTCAGGACATTGTCCATAGTTGTCCTTTCTTGGCACACAGCAGTGTTATCGCACTACTGGAAACTGTACTGTACTTAATTTAGGCAAGGTGTAAGGTAGGATGTGCAGGGTGCAGGATACGGGATGACCACTTGCTGGCTGTGAATTTGCACAACTGTTACTGTCCAGGCATTATTCCCACATCAGTACAAATCAGTACATATGAACAGCACATGGGCTTTGCTGGAGGTAGCAGCTTAAAGACCAGTTAATGTTCATTCTGACTGTGTCCAGCATTTGCATTCTCACATAAATCTTTGTTGGGTGTTGTTTAGAAACATTCAGAATTGTAGGGCAACCATAACGAGATCCCCTCCTCCTGCCAGTCCAACTCATCTAACCATTAATGATGGTTCTCTTCCCTAACAAGTCTGCTTCTTTCCCTTGATGCACAATATCTAATCCTATCCTTGGTTTAGGTAGGAAACAGACTTGTAGGCGCTCAGAGATCCATTAAAGACCCACTTTGCAGAATTGGCTAAACCCAAGGGACTAAGCAGCTCTCATTTGAGGGGGCTGGGGATGGGAGTGCACACTTCCATCCATATGGTGCAATCACTGAAATTATCCCACACCAGAAATGCCAAAAGCCTTCACTGATAGGCCTGCTTGGTCTGGGTATTAGAGTATTACAGGTTTTCCAACACAGCATTCAGTCAGTGAATTTCACAGTGGCTGGTAAGTGTAAAAGCAACAAATGCTGCGACTGACCGAGTCTAACTGCCAAGCCAACAGAGCCTGTAATTTTTTATACAAGTTCCCTGACAATATGATGATTTTGACGCACTTACAGAAAATCTTTACTGTCTCGATTAAGATGTGTTATCCCTCCTCCTTTGAGTGAAGGATGAGTGAAGGATCAGTAGCTCTCAAATACCCCCCCCCACACACACCATTTGCCTGCCGTGCAATCAGCGATCCAGTAATCCTCGTCGTCTGTCTCTCTGAACCCCTTACCACACATTTCATTAGATAGATCCAGCTTATCTAATCAGCCATTCTTCAGTTGCAGAGACACTATCACACGTGCTACAGCAGCAGCATCAGCAAAAAGAAAGTGTCTGTTGCTGGGAGATCTGCAAGAGCTCTCACAACCCCCTCCCCACACCACACATGTGCAAACTCACATGAACTGACACTCACACATTCACACTTTCCACATCAAGGCAGGCAGGAGGTCTGTTTGACATAACGAAGAGGACTCAGCTATGATGCTCTGAAGGCTCTGCTCTTATTTCTCTGGTCTTTCCCATGCAGTAGAGAAAGAAGGTAGTACAGGCCATCTCCTGCCATTGACTCAGCTGTAATTGGGATTAGCATTAGCATATGTCCCTCAGCCTTGGAGCACAGCTTCGAGGCTTCCAGCCTAGGAGACTTCCCTTATTGCAGGGCAACTGCATCTGTCTGCTAGAAATAGCTTGCCCCTGCCAGGACATTGTTGTAAATGTGTCTCTCACCTGGCAGCTGTCTGAAAGGCACAGGCCCATCTGTCACCTGGACTGCTGTTGAATTCACCTCAAAAAGCACTGGCCATTATTTGCTGGAGACTGGAACACTGGTGGAGGACTGCATGGCAGTAAGGCAGAAATCACTGGAAGTCGACTCTGCCCTATGTGACCTTTGTTAGCCTGGTCAGGTCCGATTGAAATGATAGTGGCTGAGGTGGATATTGATTTGTGCAGCCAGGATGACTCTTTATTTAGCCATAGAGAAAATAAAAGCAGAATGACTGCCTATTTGGATTAACTTCACTGATTGTTTTTGTGCATGCATGGAGCAAAAGTCAAACTTTCTGCGTGTGCACGAGTAGCTCCTTATAGGTCACAAGGCCTATATGCATGTTTATCCACTGTATGCTATGTGAGAATTTTAGGAACACAGTATGCTTTATGCCTTGTATTGGCATAAATTGTATTATGCTAGCGGGGAGCATGTGGAATCATTTTCTATACGGGTGTACGAGTCTTGTCAATCAGCAGCCAACACAGTCACTGTGTCACCCTGCTGTGGGGTGTTCAAACATATTGACATAAAAGATTAAATGCAATGAAAGAAGCAAAAGTCCAGTGGTGATTATCAGCTTGTGGTTAACAGCATGCTATTACGCTTTCCTTTGTGAAACCACATTGTTTTCTCAGAGCTATTGATTTGTTTGTTTTTCCGTATGTATGTGACCTATTGGCCATGGATTGAAAAGAGGCCAGAGATAAATATTGCCCTGCATTTAATATATATACATTTATTCATATTTATATATAAGAAATGCTTAGCTTTTGCGTACTGTATGATACAGAGGGGAAAAAAATTAAAACGCATTTGCAAACTTGTTTAACAAAAGCTTCTGCAGGGTATGGCACAAAAAAAATGGAAAAGCTGTTAAAGGATGGACAAAGGAAGTGTTTCCAAGTGCTATAGAATTGACTGAGTGGTTTCATAGCAAAATTAATTATATCTGAAGTGACCCCAAAAAAGGCTCACATACTTTATTCTGACTCAAAGGTATAACATTAATTGTGTTTTATATGAAACTAGAAATAGAACATAAAAGGAAAAAGACAGTCTAGCGGCATAAGTATTGCCTTTTTTATGATATAGTGTTTCAGATGCCTCTTAGAGAAACTAGAGAAAGAAAGTTGTCACCTGTGTTCACACAAAGCTAAACTGTGCATTATGTTTTGTTTTTTTTTTTTCAGAATGGAAAGGGCACTGTTCTGTAACCTTTAAACTAATAACCCCTTTGTTTCTTTTTGTACTCACTTCTATTTTCTTCTAGATGTGACATTTGCTGCCAAAGGCTACTTTGATGCTCTGGTCAGAATGGGTGAACTGGCCAGTGAGAGTCAAGGATCCAAAGACTTGGGTAAGTGATGGATATATGATAAACCCTACTTTCTTTCTTTCCTTCCTTTTTCTTGGTCACATTGGCCTTATAGAGAAGCTGCATTATCTTTCTGTGTATAAAATAATGTGACAGTTGAAGTTAAGTAGCATTCAGGGAAAAAAAACAAACAAATGTGGGTTGATAGAGAAGGTGCTTTTTAATTAGTCTTTTTAATCTAGTCATTTCACTCATGGAGGAAATGACTTCTTCACTACACGGGCCTCCTTTTCATAGGGAAATGTTCTACGAAGGGAAAAAAAAACCCAAAATAAAACAATGATGAGTGCAGTATCATCAACAGCACAGTGAGGCGGGAGCTGAACATTGTCATTTTCAACAGCATTCATGGTTAGATGCTTTCATCCAAGCTGAAGAGTACAGTATAAAGTCTTTATAGATTTTTGGTAGGAGAATGAAACGTTCATGCTTTTCCTGCATGGCATGCTTTCATTTTATGGAAGAATGTATCTGTATACCAGACGTGTTGCTCTTCAGATTATATGCTTTATATCATGTCAATTAGATGTGTCTGGATGTGAGCATTCTGGTTGCAAACATAGAGGTCAATTGGAAAAGCTACACCTGGTGCTCTCGTGGTGAGTAGTTTCCTAGGTGATCAGTGATTCTGTTTGTGTGTGTGTGTGTGTGTTTGCGTGTGTGTGTGTGCGCGCGTGTGTGTGTGTGTGCGTGGGTGTGTGTGTTTGCTGTCCCCAGCCCAGGGGAAATCAGCTCATGTTTGAAGAGATTCCCTTTTGCACTGATTGTGCATTCGACTGCTTGATCTGCGCAGAAGTAGCTGTTGATTTGATGGGGCCTTTGTTGCTGTGGAGCTGAGATACAGTTTGGGTTTCCTCCAGCCCAGCCAACAGGGACTGACATGAAAGTGCTTTCAGGATGTTTTATTCAGCAAGCGATCCTCTCGCTCTCTCTATCTCTATATCTCACAGCATTTGTGTGGATTTCTATTGATTCCAAAGTTCACAGCAGTACTTCCATGCTGAACCCGGCCTTGCTTACAGTAGCTGGCTCTTCGTGATCAGACAACCTCGTCTGAAGTTGTCACAAAGAGAGAAGAATATATATGTAATCTGACCGACAGCTGATCTAATCTCCCCTTGCACCACCAACCACTTGGACTGTAACAGGACTGAATTCTGTCTTATTTTAAACAATATATATTATTGAATGTGCTTGAAGTTTCTGTGTGTGCTGGGATTTGATTTAAATCCTATTCATAACAGAAATAAAGCTGCCAAATTTGGAAATTGTGCATGCACCATTGTGTGTAGGATATTTCTGTGAGGCAACTGAAAACTATTCCACTGCCTCAAGGAGGATTAGGAAAGCAACTTGATATTTAAAAGGATAAACATATCTGTCTTAATGTCTGCCCATTCTTGTCTCTCCATCTAGACACAGCAAAGGCTGAGCTTCTCACTCACTTAGTTGGAAAAAGCAAGATTGTAATGCAGTTAAATGTAATAGTGAATGTTGTTTGTCTGTTTCTTATATCATGTGCGTGTTACACCCAGCTGTGTTTTCCACAGGAAGAATTGGTGTTTTGTTTTCCAACCGGTTGATTGCAACATTTTCTAGTCCCCGCCCTAAGGTCACGTCCAATATAGTGACCTCAAGTTCAACTGTACGTACAGGGTTAGGCCCCAGAGCCATGGGTTTCCTGTTTGGCTGGTGGTAGAAACACTGAAATACCCACAAATTGGGAGCATCTCAGCTACCCATATAAACCACAGCCTCTGTGTGCTGAAGTTGAGAGCACACAAAATTTCTGCTTCCAGTATGGAAGTATAGAAATAGACACACGTGTAAAATCAGGCTTGTAAGAAATGCAGTGGATGTGAGTGCTTTAATGGATTCTAGCTTAGAGAGCTGGAATCCATTAAAACTGATTGATTTGTCCTGTGGACTAGCTGTATTTGAGCTGACTGGCTCAATGTCCTTTTAAAGGTAATCTGCATCTTTTTTTCCCCCCAGTTTTCTTTTTCTTTGCACATGTTCACACATGCACGTATGAGTTTGAGCTCTTGTTGCACCTCTTTAAAGCCTGTTAAAAGCTCACTTAGAGATGGGCTGCAAACAAGTCCCACCTACACACCTAAGAGTCTGCAGATGCTAACCATCTCCTTCCTCTCTCCTGGCATTTTTCCCTTCTCATCTTTGACCACCTCACACACACACTTGCACAGTGAGGGATGAAATTACTTTGTGAAAATGATTGCCTCCGTTGCCTGTTTTCATTATCAAATCGACACGCACTGTAGCCTACCTTGATTCTTTACAACACCTTGACAACAAAGTGTGTTCCCACAGGAATCCACCCTGGTGTGCGCTGTACTCCATGTGCATTCATGCCTTTTATACTTTACATCATTTTGTGTGTTTGTACATAAACCATGTGCCATTTCTATGTGTTTATATAGTATGAGAGCTCTTTTAATCCACTTGTGTAGATCTCCGCCTAGAGAGTCTCTCTCTCGCCAGCCCCACTACTCCCACATACTCCCTCCCACATATCCTCCTCTGGTTGGGCTAATCATCGCCTGTCACTTTACCACCCACACACATGCATGAACATGCACACTAACACACACACCTGCTCTCCCTCCCTCATTTCTTTTTCTTTTCCTTCGTTCTCTGTGTCAGCCATCCTCTTCTTACTTTATCTCTCTCTCTTCATGTAGGTCTGGAGGGAGTGAGCACTTATAACCTCAGTGAGGCTTGTGCGGCACTCCAACCCTTTTAGGGAAATGTACTGTTTGTGGGGCTGGAGGTATTTACGACAGTCCCAACCCACCAACCCTTCTTCATTGTGTTTGTATCCATTTGAAGGTAGAGGCTTGTGATTTATGACTAGGCCTGTAGCTAAGGCAGTTTACAGGTGTAAACTCCTCTGTAAATTTCAAACATTTTGATTCGTCACTATAACAAGCCTTCTTTTTATTTCTTAAGACTGGTTGGTTAGATTTCTGCCAGTCAGTTAAGTTTCCCTATTTTTCAAGAAAAGGTCCAAAGTCTGGTGTGTTGGGTATTCTTGCTCTGCTCAGTTGATTTCAGAGTTCTAATTAATGTGACCTAAATAAAATTAAGAGTCTATACATAACTTTGCATGTCTAAAACATTGCCTGACTCATGATAGTTTGATTCTGGTTGAATTTATTGTCTTGTCTGCAATTATCATGCATAATAATTCATTAGCCTGTGTTATGTTATGTTAGATTAGTGCTTTGCTACTCTACTTGAGCACTCAAAGCACTTTGTACAATAACCCATTCACCAGTTCACACACACACATTCAAACATGCACTTTTCTCTATGCTTAAGTGCTTTCTGTCTAGTATTTACATGCATCGATACTCAGCCGAACGCATCAGGAGCAACTCAGCATCTTGCCCTTTGAGAAACAGAGTACAGCAGTTAGAGACTTAGCCATCAACCTTCTGATTAGCAGATGACCTGCTCTACCTCCTAAACCACAGTCACCTCGATAGGTAGGCTCAAGCCCCCAGTCTCAAGCAGACATTAGGGTTTTCAGACCCACCTGATGCACAATTGAAAACACTGATTTCTTGCAGCTGTCCTAGAGCTACAACACTATACATTTGCAGTATCAAAATGTAAACTTGGTAGTTTCCAATTAACCAGCTGAAAGTCAGCACATTAATTTGTAAGACTCGTCTTTGCTATATCTTTGTCCACTTGAGTATCACGGATCTGCATGACTGAATTGTCACTGAAGGTATGCTGGAAGGTTTTGGCCTCTTTAAGGCTCAGCATGGTCAGTCTGTTCTTTGAAACTTGTCTGTGCTTGGCTGGGTGTGTTCCATCATGTTGTCGTACATGTTAGCATTTCAGTGTTAGAGCTTTTCCTGAAAACCTGTCCAAGCACAGACATTTCATAGATATCATATTGTTTTTATATTTGCTGTGACTTTCATTTACTCTGTCCTCTGGCT
The DNA here is from genome assembly GCA_015108175.1 of Pelvicachromis taeniatus. NCBI lineage: Eukaryota > Metazoa > Chordata > Actinopteri > Cichliformes > Cichlidae > Pelvicachromis > Pelvicachromis taeniatus. Next base: position 80,078 of record VURO01008526.1, read on the forward strand.
AACAATAAAATAAACTCCCTTTTGGCCATTTGATTTATCCGTCTGTTTTCAACAACCCGGGCAAGAATGTGAAATGCATACACTTTAGACTCCCCAGCCAGAGGAAATCAAATGTATTTCATCCCCTCTTATCAGCTTCTCTAGCCTTGTTAATAGCCAAATTTTAATAACATCATGTATGATTCAGCACAAAGTCTTTCGGGAAATAACATGCATTAGGGAAAAAAAAAAAAAAAAGATAGAGGCAAATATTAAAAGCTCACACTCGCACACAAAAACTCATATTCCTCCCAGTAATTATTGTAGAAAAAAAGTGGTACACTCTGGGAAAATGAAGCTGCAAACTGATGTAGCATAACTGCCTTTTTTAGGTTAATGGACCTGGGACACAGGCATTAAATATCTGCCTGTAATTTTGTGCAGTCTAAAAGACTACAGTAAATGACATGGTTGTTGCTGAGAGCAAATACTGGGACATGAGGAGTTAACGTTGACAGGCTGTATTTGAATGAGCACCCATAAGTACACACACTTTACACATGCATGTCTCTTTAACTGTCTGTCTGTCTCTATCTGTCTCTCTTGCTCTCTCTGTCTGTCTTTAGTGTGGCCTACCTCTCTCCTCCTCCAGCACCTGTCCCTGTTTAAATGAGAGCAGAGGAGCTCTTTTCTTAGCTCTGTGCCACCATCCCAGGGGTCTCTGCCTTATCCTGCTCTATTTCTGAGATACGCATTGCATGCTGGGAAGCTAGTGGCCCCTACAGTCTCCATCTACACACATTCACAATGCCCTTCATTTGTTCGTGGCAACGAACGGCATAGTACTGGACAATTTTACTCAAGGCTCAGTGTAAAGGTTACTGTTAAAGTAAATTCTACACAAAATTGAGGTTGTGTAGATCTGTCACTTTAATAAAAGGTCACTAAGGTAGGCGATGCAGAGATGTGTAATCAATATAAACTACACAGCAGCTATTCACAAAGATACATATACTCACACGCATAAACACTATGTTGCTAGGCGACGTGGTGGTTCTTGATAGTCTCATCTGAACGATTAGTTACAGCAATCAATAAGTTTGCTGTACTCACATGGAGGCACAGCCATCTGCAAATCTATCCATTCATTCTACCTAATACGGACAGTCCATGGAAAGTGTACCTCAATGCCCTGTTAAAGTTTGTCAAACACAACAAAGAGATGGTGCACACTTTGTTGAAGGTAGAATAATAAGTGAATAAAGAAGTAAAAGTTGATAGAGCCACCTTGAGCCTTTTTAATAGGTCAGCATATCATATTGATTTTTTACTATCATAATAATAGTTTAGCCTAATCGGATGCTAAGATGAAGTAGTTCTAATCTTAAACACCACCCACATAGTGACCTAATGCTATTGGGTTGTTGTGCTTTCCACAAGCTGCTAACCCTAGTCTCTGCTGGAAGGGGGGAACATACAGGTGCTGTATACATTTTTAAAAATGTATCTTTTACAGAAACAGCTCTCCCTTCAACTGGCTGCAGATCCAGCAGCAGCTTTTTTTCTTGCTGCAGAGTGCTCCAGTGCATACTTGCCAAAAGGACTGCTACATTTAAATTCTGCTGGTTAGACTGCCACCAATGAAAACCAGCAGTCAGTGGCATGCCAGTGTGAAAGTGTGATCAAACCAGTATGTCCACATCCGACATCCATTTATGCAAATCTGATTTTTATGTGATAATTTAAAACCTTGTCTAGTATTTCTGTGCCGTGATCCAAAAGAGAGTGTGTATTTGTAGGACTCAGCTTGTACAGTGGAAATAACCCACTAGCAACAACTCTTAGGGTGTAGCCTATACAAAACAGATCAATGTTCTTTAGAAGCCCCAGTGACTCTACTGTTGTTTCCTCTCAGTAGTGTATTGGTGTACTCTGTTGTGTTTAGATGCCCTGGTTTACATAGAGCTTTCTTTCAGGGTCAAGTAGCACACACATACACACTCATGGTTAAAGAGCTTAGTTTGATTTTTAAAGCAGCCACTCTTTTTCATTTTCTTATTTCAACATGACTTTGCTCCTTTTTTTTTGTTTTGTTTTTTCTTTTAGCTTTTGATAAAACTATGCTATATTAGGGATTCAAATGTAATTTGAGATAAAGATTATTTCTGATTATTGCTATTATATTATTATTTTGAATGTTCTTTTTGTTTTGTTACATGCTTGTGTGACATGTTATAGCTTTCTTCTTCAGGGATTTTCCAGGTCTCTTCACTTTTCCCTGTCCTAGCTCTCGGTGTCTGTTTGCCTAACTTACCCTAGATTAGGTTGAACTTTTGTTTTTCATTATGAAGTTTATACTTTTGATTCTTAGAAGTCATTGTGTCAGGTGAGGTAGAGAAAGTAATTGCACAGTACTGTGCAAAAGTCTTGAGCTACCCCCTCATTTCTTTATGTTTTGGTTTTAAGGAGTCTGACTTTCTTATAACTTTTGAAGTGGTTTTAGGCACTACTGCAGTTCTCCAGGCTTTCTGAGAGTTTTTCTTTGGATTTTGGCTGCTTTTTCACTCACTTTCAGTCCAGTCCTCTGATCATTTTCAGGGGTAGGTTTCATTTGTTAAGCCAATTAACATTGACCATTGAGTCATTCAAGCATAAAAAGACATCTAATTGGACAAGTGGAGAACAAAAGAAGTGTGAGGCCCAAAAACAAATATCTACAGCAGATAAACAGTATTAAATGTTGCTATTGCACAATGGGGGTTGTGCAGCAGCAATCAAAGTATCAGTCATGGTGCCAGGCTCTGTTTGGCTTTATGCAGGTTTCCAGTGGTTTACTAAAGTACACACAACTCTTATACTCCCTGAGGAGACCCTGCAAAACACATATAACAGGGTATATGTAGTGGAGAATGACAGGCAGGAAATGGCCTCCTGCAGCGATCCTTTAGCGGGTCACCTATTCAACCCAGTGAGCTGTATCGGCACCCCACACAAGTTAATGTTGTCATAAACGTATTGAGTCATGCATGTAAACCCCTACCTTTACATGCATGACTCAGTGAGATGATAATCCACTAAATGAAATCATTTTAGTGTTAGGTTTTCTTTTTTTTCTTTTTTAAAAATCTTAGACAGTTATTAGAAAGTTATTATTCAAAAGATGCAAAAGTGATACAAAATTGTCCGTCTCTACTGCCCCTGTGGTAGCATTAAATATTCAGAAAAAGCCATTATGAAACTGAAGATATGCATATTTTTGGTTTTAAATTATTAGATTAGCAGCCAAAAAAATAAAGGTTTTGCTTTAATCATGCCATATAATTTAAATGTGCTGTCTACCTCTACCTTAGAATTAAAGTCAAGATTATGATATATATTTTTACACTTTTCCTCACTTCCATTGAGCAATCACATATTTTCCTGTTAAGCCTTTATTATGGCCTACATGCATGACACCATTGCTGGGCAAACTTATATCAGGCTAGTAGGTTGAACAGCTGTGACTGCTATGCTTCTAATTTAAGCCAGATGTCAAACATGCATCAGTAGTTTTTTTTTTCCTCCTGTGAGAGGCTACATGAATGAGCAAAGTGGGAAACGAGTTCAAACGGAGTTTATCATTGAGTTTACAGAACCTGTGTGTGTCTGCGTCTTTATGAGAGAAGGTGATGGATGAACTTTAAGTACAAGCTACATTCAGAAGTTGTGCTTCCACAGTGTACTACACATGTGTAGCATACACCCTGGGCCATCCACAGTCTCAGCTATTATCTGTGTCTCACACATTATACGTCTGTTCTATTATACTTGCCTACTTGCAGTGTAGTTGTTTCCCTTGAGGCTTGGCTTGCCAGGTAGGCTAGCATTTACATCCCTGCTTAGTCACAGAAACAGTGCGCACACACGCACACATTGTACTTTACTCAGACTCCCCAGGCAAGACACACACCACTCTCCTCCTCGGGAGATTGTATATGTGGATGTAATGATGGTTGATTGTAAGGATAGAGATCTTTCAACTCTGTTTTGTAGCACAACATTTTTCCGACATTGCTCCTCATCTTGTAGCTTCTTCCATGGCAACGACCCTCGCATTATCCTGCTTCCATGACAACCCTTAGTGAATCTGGTTTGACCTTCACCAGTGATTCAGTGTCTCTCCATCCACCTCCATTCTCTCCATCTCTGTCTCTCGTGTTGCAAACTTCCACTTTTTATATATATTTTTTTTTCCTGCACCATAGCCCACATTCTGTTATTCAGTATTTTTTTTTTTCCTCTATCTCCACCTGTGTGGGTGTATCGTGGCTGCTGTTACACAAGCAGTCAATACATCTACACAAGCTGATGTCATACTTCAGGGGACAGTCTGTTCATATGCATGCACTGGAGTCCTGCAGGCATGCTTCCTTCTCTGACTCGGTGGTTTAAGCTAGCAGGCGTGTGGCTGCTTGTTGCAGAGCTGCAGGTGCAGATCCACCAGATCACCTCACAACAAAGAAACTATTGTTTTCGTCACCAGGGACACAGGCGAGGTTCAAGTGAGCTGGGAAATATCGATACTAGAACGACAAGTCCTTGAAAGTTTATTTACCGGTGTTTTTCTGCATATCCCCTACTTAGGTGTGTATCTGTTTCAGAGTGTATGGTGAATAACCTGTCATGTCAGTCCTTGATACTATGCAGATATCCTCATTAGGCTGGTTGCTCTAAACAACGATCGTCACCAAGTTGTCGTGCGTGACACATGTTTTCCCCAGAAACCAATAGCATTGCAAAACACATTCCAGTTTTTCTCATTTTTGCTTCTTTATTAATTTTAGATGCAATGCTCTGATGTTAACTGCTATTGAAAGATGCCCACAATGCTGTTACTGTTTTTATGTGATATTGAAGTTGCCATGGTAACAATTTGTATCCCCAAAGCGTGTGTTTTCCTTCTCTCGCTCTCTCTTGTAAAATATGCTTTGACGTTGTGCATACTGCAGTAATGAAACTACACATGACAGGAAGATATCTTTTTGAAAATTTGTTTTGTACCTTTCTGGCTTCTTGAACACACCCTATTTTGTCTATTTACCGCCACTGTACATGATGTGTGAGTCTGTGTGCTTTTGTCGACAGCACGTGATGGATACCCATTAGTTAATTGATCTAGCTAGTTGAAGCCACCAACAGAATGACAGAGTTTCTAAGCTTGAAGGGCTGTGATCAGGGATGAGTATCTGTAAGCGGCTTAGTGGGCCTGCTGGGAACTGACAGGATGCTTTGGCCTCCTTCTCAACTCCTGTGAGGCGCAAGATCAGCAGGCATGTTGCAACATGAGCAAAAGGCGTTGCTGTCTAGGGCATTTGGTGATGAGCTCGTCAGGCGTTGTAGCGTCATTGATTGCAGTGAATTTAGTAAGTGATGAAAGAGAAAAAAAATCTTGGTAAGATGTCTGATTTTTGCTGCGCACACAGGTTTTCTGGTGATAAGCAGGTCAGCAAAATTGTAAAAGTGGAATTTTTTTACTTCTATCACTTTACTGTACTATAAGTCAGAATTGCTGGCAAATGCAGTAATAAATATCCTAATAAACTACAGTATGCAGTGTTTTGTACAATTTAATATGCATCTATATGCTGCTTTTAGATGCTGAATGGGGTTAAAAGTAGTTAAGAAAAGTGTTTAATTCACTGCACGTTATGCTACTGTTAACAATTTTCTTGCAGAATGCTGATTGCATATTGCAGTTCCCTTCCCTCACACGGTGTAAACACCGAGCTCAAGTTTCACAGCTGCGTATAAACTTTGGATTTGTGTTTTTTCTTTGAACTGTCAAAGTCAGCTCTGTCGTGGTCACTTCAGTGTCACTGGTTTGCACTGTGCTTGCTGTTTGTTGCAAAGGAGACCACTCCAAAGCCCTTTGGCGCAGAATAAAAGTTTGTTCTGAAACCACTTCAGCTCAAGTAGCGATTTTTACTTATGGAGCATTTTGAGGTGGGTTGAGATGTTCTCTTGTAGGTCAGTTTTCAAAAAGAGGCTTGAACAGAGGAGGAAATAAAGTGCTCTTTATTGTCCTCATTTGATGCTTTTATAAAACGGTTGTAACATTGTCTGCAGGGACAGAGTAATAAAGTTTTTTTTTTTTTAACCACACTCTGATCTTTAACTTTTTTCCAGTCATGCTTTTAATTTATTCAAACCTTTAAATGAAGGCTTCAATACCTACTGCTGTGACAAAAATGCATTTGTTTATTTTATAAATTAAAGCAAAACTAAACTTATATCTCAGTGCAGTAGCCACTTACTGAAGTTCTCAATCTGTATTCATTAAATATATAAATATGGGGCATGTAGCATGTCTGACAGATCTAAAGGGGCTTTGGAAAATATGTGTCTCATATTTCTGTACATGTATATCTCGCACTGTCTTTACACCAGGCCTGTCTTTGTATGTTTGTACGTGTGTCCTTTGCTCAATGTTGCTCTTTGTGTTCCTTTTCTTGACAATGCACTGCACATTCAGAAGAGGCAGTCTGTAGGTATATAAACATTAAAACCTCAGTAGCTGCATGACCCTACCTTATCTCTATATTTTGGCTGTTAAACTTTACTTGTTTATTCTGTGGAGAGTTTAACCTTTCTTTTACGTGTTTTTTTTTTTTGCGCTATAAATTACACTGCCTAGTAATCAAAGAAAGAAAGGCAATATGTTTGATCTCCACAAGACATCAGTATTTTTACCCTTGAACAACTAGATTTAATTTGAGCCTTTTGCTTTCCCCAGATTTAGTTTTTCACTTCATTCTCTTTTCATTTTTCCCCCATCACTTGATGTTGCTTTCCTGCCTCCGTTTTCTGCTATCTTGGGCCAAAAACAAACTTTCATCACATTCTTCATCGTCCCTGTTGCAAGTCACTGTCCTGTATGTTTGTGCGTCTTGTATTGCTACTGCATGGGCGTTGCAAGCTGGGGTCTCTTTGTTTCTTCTCTGTTGCATTTCTTGTTTAATCTCTTTCTTGTTTCAAAGTTTTTTTGTTTTGTTTTTCTTGTGGTTCCCCGTTCTCTCTGTTTCCTGCTCATGTTGTAGAGCACTGTTCACGTGTTTCTTCTCTGTCTCCCTGTTTCTCTCGGTGTAGGGGATGTGCTGTTCCAGATGGCAGAGGTCCACAGACAGATCCAAGTGCAGCTAGAGGAGATGGTTTGTATTCTGAGCTCAAAAGGTTTCTAACTGTGCAGCTCAACACTATATGGTTACAATTTACATTTTTTTAATAGTAGATCTGCCAAGTTATTACACCAGAATACAAGAATTAGTTGTGCAGTGTGGCTTTGCGCCCGAAACAATTTGCCCAGTGATGACACAAATTTTGCCCTGAGCTTTTGACAGTATGGGATAAGTGATGTTAAATGAACATAAACTGGTATTGAATGAACAGGCCTGCTGAGCCTATATCATCCAAATTGCTAACATAGGAGGTGGTTGGGAAAGTCAAGAGAGTTAATTGAGCAGTATGGCATTCTGGGTAATTTTCTTCTTTGCTGGATTATCCAGAAGTTACTGCCATGGATGTGTAATACAGAAAAATAATAGACAAAGGTGCTACAATCATGCCGTTGCCCTGGAGCTGTAATATCAGTTCACTTGGCGCTCGTAGGCCTCGTATCATAGGCTGATCTTTTTAAATTTACATGTATTTATTAATTTATTCAGGACAGGGTTTCTTGATTCTATGCCTCCCAATGTTTGCTATATTACCAAAAGTATTCACTCACCCATGGCCACGGGGGTGTAAAATCAAGGCATGCAGACTGCTTCTTGATTTGTGAAAGAGTTGGGTCACTGTCAGGAGCTCAGTAAATTCCAGCATGGTACTGTGATAGGACAACAAGTCCAGCTGGGTAATTTCCTTCCCACTAAATATTCCAATCAACTGTTAGTAGGATTATAACAAGGGAGAAGCAATTGGGAACAACAGCAACTCAGCCACAAAGTCATAGGCCGGGGTCGAATTTCCCATCGCTGAGAGTGGGGGTTGCTGTTTTTTCGAGTTGGGCACAGCCCCTTAGTACCAGTGCAAAAATCTTGTAATGCTTCAACATACCAACACATTTTGGACAATTTCATGCTTCCAACGTTGTGGGAACAGTTTGGGAACAGCCCCTTCATGTTCCAACATGACTGTGCACCACTCAACTAAGCAAAGTCCATAAAGACATGGATGAGCCAGTTTGGTGTGAACTTGACTGGCCTGCTCAGAGCCCTGACCTCAACCCGATAGAACACCTTTGAGATTAATTAGAGGGGAGACTGCGACCCAGGCCTTCTCGTCTAACATCAGTGTCTGACCTCGCTTCGGAAAGAAATGTCAGAATTTACTATGAACACATTCCTAAACCTTGTGGAAAACCTTCCCAGAAGAGTTAAAGGTGTTAAGCTGCAACAGGTGGGCCGACATCATATTAAACCCTATGGATTAAGAGTGTCTCTCAAGTTCATATATGGGTGAAGGCAGATGAGCAAATACTTTTGGCATTATAGTGCATATATGTGACTATCTGTGAGTACCATCATGAATCTGATTCAAGAGAGGAACAAAAGAGAGGAGCAATAACAACCTGGGTTCAAACCCTTCCACTGATACACTGCGTTATGCATGACAAAATCCCAAATTTGTTGCAGTTTTAGACTTAAGACTTGATAAACTCTTTGCCCACATACTCATTCAGTTGTAAATCCCTGCACATCTTCACTTTTCAAGCATTCTGCCAGAGGCTCTTGTTACACCCAAACATATTTCCTGTCTAAGATTTATTTTTTTCTCCCTTTCCATTCATTATATAACTTTTGCAGTCTTTTGCTGCTTCTGTCCCCTTTCTTTTGTTTTGAGTGCTACATGAATTTTTAACGTTTTAAATGATGTGATAGTCGTTGCCATTTGGTTTTTATGAATATTTCAAAGAGCATTCTAAATTTCTTGGAAACACGGTTGTAGCTTAAACTAATACATATATGGGATATTAGCAGCTCTTTACCTAAAGTCCCATTTTCGGAACGACTTGAACATTAAGTTAAATTGACATCACAGGACAATATTGTTGGTGTCTTATCTCACTTACCATAGAAAACTTCTCATGTTAACTTAAATCTTTTGCGCTTTTCCCCCAGCTTAAATCCTTCCACAATGAGCTCCTGTCCGAGCTCGAGAAGAAGGTGGACCTGGATGCTCGTTATTTGACTGTGAGTATTTGTATGTTGTGCTTCCAAATCCAGAGGAGAGCGCCGCTTCATAAGTGCACTCCATATGTGAGCTTGTTTTAACAGTCCATGTAATGTGGCATTGAATTAGTTATGGCTTGATTTGACTAAAATGATTACAGAGATGGAGGTAAAGCTGTGTGTGCGTGCGGGCGCATGTGCATGTTTGTTCTGAACTATTTTAAAGTCTGAGACAATTAAAGGGTCTGTCTGGGAAAGGAGATGTTTTGAAATAACATAATAACATTCAAGTCTACTCACCCCGTCAAGGGTAGACTGATTATAATAAACCCCTCCTGGAGTGTGTTGTGTGTAAGCGCTGGGAAGCTGGTCTACATGTGATATCTTTAGAATGAGTGGGTTGCAGCCTGAGTGTAGAGCAGCACTGCTGTGCCTTGTTTTGGGGGATGGGACGCTACCATTATTGTACTGTTTTGTTGGAAGGACCACGTTATGAGCTGCTTCAGCTCCCAGCTACTCACACACAAACACTCTTTATATAACATTGCTTTTTAATGGGGAGGTGTGGGTGTCATTTAACAGGGAGACCTATCGGTAAACTCATATGGCGTTATACTGAGTTAATATTAAAGCCAGTGTCCAATTGTTGAGTCGCTTATACATCTAATATAAATTTGTCATTCTTCTTTGGTTTCAGAAATTTAGTTCAGGGAATTTCCCCGAGCCTTTAACAACCATCACTTAATATGGATGCCTTTCTGATCTGCTGCAGTGATAGTAGCGATCACTTTGCCTCAGACTTTTTGAAATAATCATCTGAAACTTTGACTGAGTTCAGAAAGACTAGAGTGTTTCCTCTGGTGGATTTCTCTCTTCTTCTTCTTCTTCTTCTTCTTCTTCTTCTTCTTCTTCTTCTTCTTCTTCTTCTTCTTCTTCTTCTTCTTCTTCTTCTTCTTCTTCTTCTTCTATTTTTGCTTGTGCTCTTGTGTCAAATAAAGATTTGGACTGGGTTTACAACACTGCTCACTCATTAAGTCCACACCAGAGTTTGGACTTAACAATGAATTCCAAAAAGCAAATTGATGACCATTAAAGAGAAGCGTCTCAGTCAAATCAGCCTTCAAAAACAAGGGTCACATTCTCAACGTGTACCAAAGTTCACCATTTGACCCCTCTGTTTCTAATCTGCTTTAAGCACACAAACCAGTTATCTGTGTGGAATAATACCCAGTTACTGAGAGTTGTGTAGTAAACGCATGAAAGTGTACTGGTTTTAGCTTTAATTAGGGGGTGCATTTCAGCTCAGTGAAGAGGATGCTTGGGATATTACTTTATATACCCTGCAGGGCAAACTTAGTCAATAGCCAATTGTTCTGTTTCTACTCACTGCTATGATTTATGTGCTAAAATGTGTTCACAATAGAGCCACAGCTCCCAGGATTTAAATTAAATGTCAATAGCAGAGCAACAAATGCTGCGTGCACTGCTTTTCTGGAAAGACTGAGGTAATGGCAAGATGGGTTATTTATATTCATTGTTATTGTGTTACAATGGCGATACATGTGCACAGATATGTTTTGGTAATATTTCATTTGTGAAAAAATACTAAACAGAGGGACTTCTAATGTTAAACTTTTCAGTAGTGGCCTAAAAAAACTCAGACATTTTTTTTTTTAAGTGTGGTGTTGGGGAGGTCTGTGCTGTTTACAGGATTTCAGTCAAGCTCAAACCCATAGAAGTAAGCCACCCTTTTCTCAGCTATGAAATTGAAAAAGCACATGTGTCATAGTGCTGGATTTCTGGTGACAACAGCAGCTTCTTTTCTGTAGCTTTTCAGAATACCTAGAATATGCTACCTGCATCTTCAGTGACTTACAGTATGCAAATGTGGGTGTTGAACCCTCATGCATGAGCTCTCCAATTTTGCTGTGTACTGAAACCACATGAGCTTTGTCACACTAGACACTGTTTCTATAGCAACAGAGCTGGTAAAGCCTGGAAACAAAGTTGTTTTGCTCATAAATGAATAAATAAGCAAATTTTATTAATCAAATACATTTTTGGTTAAAAAAAAAACCCCAAAATGATTGGCTTTTATC
>VURO01008526.1:104515-117015 GCA_015108175.1 Pelvicachromis taeniatus
GGGGTGGGTGGGGGGGAGGGGGGGGGGGGTGTGGGGGGAATCTACTAGTACTGGGTTCTTTAAAATGTCAGTGTGGATCTAAGTGTGATGCCTGAGTTGGTAGTAACAAAACTCAATTGATTTTTGTTCTTTAAATTTATTGTTTCTATTATTTATTATAAATTTATTTGTAATTCTTATTTTATTTATTTAATGTGTTTGGTTTTTGATTTTTTTAAGGAACAGGGATGTTTTTATTTACTTATTTATCTATTTAATACCATTATTTTCTTTCTTTCTTTTTTGATTTTTCCCATAGACGGTAGTTTACTACTGATTTCAAACTGAAAAAAAGAGATGAGCCACAATCTTTGATAAATTTGGCCTTTTTTCCTTTTTTTTTTTAACACAACTTTGACAGTAGGCCACTGATCTGTTCGTCCACTAATTGTTTCTAAGCTAACGAGTACACTTGGACTCAAGCAAAACTTCTGCTTTCCCATAGGATTTAAAATTTGCAACTTTGCCATACTGTATGTATGCAGTGTTTGCTTTAAATATTATTTCTTGTGTCATCTTTATCCTTTCCTCTTTGCTCTTCTTTACTTTTTAAGTAGCTTGTTAAAGTAAGAAATGCATTTGAGCAGGGTCAGTATCAGTATATTGACAGAGTGATTTTTGATTTGTTTTAACTCCAAACAAGTCCTTGCTGACTCGTCAGGGTAATGTGAGGTTAAGGTTCAGAATTATGCTGTGCCTGTTTCTGTCCGATCAGGGAAGTGCATCTTTGCGTATACCTGTATGTAAATGTGTGTACGTGTGAGAGAGGGAGACAGGAGAAATGTCCTGGTGTGTATGTGCATTTGTACTGGTGTTTGGTGGATTACATGTTGTGACAGTAGACATCACGCTGACTTCATCTCAGTCATCGCTGCTTGTCAGCCTGGGGCTTTGGGCACCAGTGTCAAGATGTTTTACATACTCCTGTCTGCTCTAAATGTGTATGTATTTTTTTTTCCTGTATCAGTATTTTGAGACAACTCTGTCCTGCAGGGTGTATCCACCCCAACAGACTAATAATGCATCCCTCCAGCTAAGGAGATGACTTGATGATTTTCTCATCAATAGCGACATATTGGGTTTGTCTGTTTTTCAATGACTGGTCGAGTCAAACGCAATCAAAGCCTCCTGATATGCACAACAATATCAGCAAACATATCTGTGTAAAAGTGTTGATGAGGGAATTGGAAGTCCAATCTTCTTGATTATGGCAGGTGTGTTTGGAGTTGTAGCTGTGGGTGGGGCAAAATAGATTTCCTGACCCCACCTGCCCTTCTCCTAAACTCTACTCTGCCGCCTTGTGCCTGTCTTGTCTTTCTCCATTTCTCTCTGAGTGTGTCCGACCTGGCAAGCTTCCTTCTCTCTTTGTTCCACAGTGACAGTCCTGATGGCAAATTGATTTCGACTGTGTGAGAACAGACATACAGACAGAAACAGACAGCTCCGGATAGCACAGGGGCCCCTCCCTCCATCTTTCCCTCTTCTTAGCCTCCCTCCTGTCCAATTATCTCCACCTCTTCTCCTCTGCCTCCACACACACCCCTTCTCCGAATGGAAGAGGCCAGTTTCATCCCTCCTTTCTGTCCTCTCTTCCTCCCCGGGTCCTTCCTTTCCTCCTTCCGTCCGTCCTGGGGTGCTGCTGCTGGTGGTGTCGGTGTGGACAGTAGCGGTTGGTGGGTGGAGGATTGCGTTGAGCGAGAGAGCCAGAGCGGGGGCTACCTGCTCGGCATGCAGCGATATGGACTCTGAATTCGCTATCACAGTCCACCATCACGGACTGATCTCACAAGAGACTGCCTTTGCTACTGCTTATCTTTCATGCATGTACATGGTTGTGTCATTTTGTCAGACTAAAGGACATTCATGTACTGTACAAGTGCCAAAAGACTTCAATGTCGATGTACTAAAGCCACTGACTGAATGGCCTTTTTAAGCACAAGTGGGCCCAGTATTATTGATTTCCCACCAAACACATACATGCTCTAAAGCTTTGTTCAAAGTAAGGCTGCGCGGCAGATTACTCTGTTTCCACTCTGAGAGTTCCCCTAGGTCCTGCTGTGCTTCCTCGTGTCAGTGCTAGACTTTATTTTCTGTCCAGAGGGTGTGTCATATATGCCTTACTTTGCTTTTTTTCTATTAAATACAGACTTTATGTGCAATGAAGCCTTTTTTTTTTGATTGAGCTTCAATAATATACATTATATATAGCTAAATATAAATTGTTTCTGTCCGTTCACTAAATTGCACTGTATTTTTGATCATCACATGGTATAGTTAAAAAAATAAACAAAGCAAATTAAATTAAAATTCCCACCTTTGTCAACACAAACCCCCTTTTTGCCATCCTTTCCTGAACCTACTGCCACAGTTATTACTTAAATAAAATGCCTCACTCCTATCACCTTCAGTTTTGTCTTCTTTTTTGTTCTTTCCTTTTTTTCCCCACTTTCTTTCTAATCCTGAAGGTACAGTTAGCTTGGAGGGGTCCGCGATTTTCTGTTGAGTATCCTCAATAACAACTGTGAATTAGTTTTAGGTTAAATAATAACCACAGCTTCTGCAGCTTTCAGTGTTTATGATTGTATTCCCTGAGTGGCTATGTAGTTTTTTTGTTTTTTTTTTGTTTTTTTTTGTCTTTTCTTTAAAAAAAAAAATTGTCCTTGTAAAAAATAAAATAAAATGATAATTATTATTATTAAATTAAAAAAATAACATATTTCCAGAAACAGTGAAAACCTGCTGATTAGTTGAAGTGTTTATCTTATGCATGCTGTGGAGGGAAACCAGAACATGTAATATTGAGATTTGACCTTGAATGTATGGTGAATTTTTACAAAGGTATTCTAAATAAAACATACATCTATATATTAATAAACAGTGTGGTCTGACGAGAAATCTGTTCTGTCGGTGATAATTTCCTTGTTCGGCTCAGAACTGATTATTTTTATTTTTCACTTTTTCCCCCTCAAAACTAACACCTACCTGTGAATCACTTCAAGCCACAACTCTGTTCTGTGCATGCAGCTTCATCCTTGCTCACTTCCCCAAGCACCTATAACATCTGTGCAGCTCTCGATAGCCTGTCGGTGTGTGAGGTGGTGTTGTGTGCACTTTGATCTGAACTCTCCCTGCCTGCTTTCCTTCTTATTTGGTCTTCTGTTTGGTTGTGTTTTACATATGATCTTGTGTTTGAGTTGTATTTGGGTTATATGAACAGCAATGCACAAGTTTTTAGCAGACGTCCGGTTGATTTTATTTCGTTTGTTGTCAGATTTGTTCCCAGTGAGCTTTGCAATTTGAAAGGATTGTAGAGTGCTGTATACAGTATGGCATGTTGAGCATGAAGTGCGTACCTCTGTTTTGCATCCCTCATTTCAGTCGTGTACTGTTATCAGTATCAATATGTATGCATTGCACCAGACTAACCAGTGTCCTTACAAAATGTGACCCATGCATGATCTGAGAGATGAGCCATTCAAATCCAAAAGTTCTTTTTACCTTCCAGTTTGGGTCCAGAATTGTCCCGGTTCTGAGGGAACAGGACCTCCGTAAGTCCACCAGTCTCCATCACCTTTCAGCCAACCAGTCTCTTATCTTTTGCTCTCTATTACTGTCTGGTTCTCATTGTTGTCATTGGCTGTCTGGCTGCAGTTAAGACACGGGGAATAGCTGGTCTTTTCTGTCCTTTGGCCTCTTTGGAGCTGGCATCACTTGGTTCTGTCAATCCAGCAGGCCTTGGGTTGTAAAAGAAGTACTTTTGTATTTTAATTCATGCAATTTTTTTTTCTTTCCGTGTGTAACCCAACGTCATACAGAGAAGACACTAACCCTTCATGCATGCCTATAACACGCTATTTTTATTAGAATTTGTTCATCATATGCTTGCTAAATCTCACAAAACTGCAACTTTTTGCTCAACTTACTGTAGGAAACTTTAGGAAGGTAGAAGGGTGTGGTTACATAATTAACCATCTAGATTTTATACCTTCCTCCAGCTAACTGTAAGTCTTCCTTGTCTCACCCCTCCTCTCCCCACAGTGACCGTTCCCTGGAGGTCTACCTCCGGCCTTCCTTCTCCAATGACCGAGCTGCACCCATCTTCTACTAACGGCCTGCTGCCCCCTTTATCCTCGCGGGCCTTTCCTTTTTAAAAATCAAAAGAAAATGGCCAACACTGGCAGGTTTCAGTTGGATAACACTATCACAAGAGGGCCCAGTGGCTGTGGAAATTCACTTAAAGAATTTCCCATCAATGTTTTTTGCGAATGCTTTCACAAAACATTGAATGTTTTAGTCAGAACAGTGTGACAGTAGATTTAATTATTTAGATCATACCAATTGTGAATAAGGTATTGCTAATAAGTTTTACTAGTGATGCCAATACATTAATATTAATCTGTACTTCTGTTATGCTATTTTTTTTTTTTTTTTGGTTTCTGCAACACTTTACACTGTAACTTTCACTGGAAGATTATTTGAATTAAGGATCAGTGAAGGAGCACACTTTAATAGTTGCTTACGTGAGAACTGAGAAAATGAGAAAAGGATGGTTGTAAACTGTTTACCACGCATTGCTGTAATGTGAAGTGAGTACTTTGAATACTCAGACAGATGGTTGAACCCTGACAGGTGATGGGTAAACTATATTTTTTGCTTTTGTTAGGTAATAATGTAGAATTATACATTGACTAGTTGTGATACAGTATACCCAGATTTTCAATGTGGGGACTGTGCCTTCTAGGTGTTCTTTTTTTCTTTATAAACATAAGGCAGTATCCCCTTTTGTTCTGTAAAGTGGTTTGAGGGAATATGCATCACAGTTCTATTTGTATTTTTATATTACTGAAAATGTTGATGGGATTATTTCACTTCCTTTGGCTTGAGCAAGCTTCCGTACAGTGCAGGCGCAATTCCACAGGTATAACACGGGAATACTTTAAACTGCTACTCTTTCCGTATGTTCAAATTTCAGTAATATCTAAGCTGCCAGATTGCCAGGAAATGAAATGCAGTGCATACAGGAGTCTTTTCAAGTATATATTTATATAAATATATATATATTCAGCTTTGAGGGGGTGGTAGCTTATCAGATAAGGTACAGTATTATCATAGCTTTGATCATTTGTTCTCAGTATTTTACAGTACACTCACCTGGGACACAAGATTAGAGGCATGTTTTTCTTTTATACAATATGATGTACGGGATAGTGCTGAAAGTGTGGTTGAAAAGTAAGAATGTGTTGTGTGAATGAGCTGAAATGCCTCTTAGACCCCAGGAAATAAACTGTTACGTCACAAAAAATGTCTTTTGTGGGTGAGTCGTTTCCACTGAGAAATATGGTCATGCTTTTACTACATAGCTCATTTGAGAAGTTTTAAATGCATTTTTTTTAACTTTTATATAGCGCTCACCTCGTCCATGTCTCTCTGTTTGTATTATATCTGTACTGTGCAAACCATGCATGTAAATTATCTTGTCCAAAATAAATTCATATGGGCACAGACTTCATACTTTTACGTGTTGTGTTTTGTTTGTTTTGCACTTGTCGACATTAATGCAGATAAATATATCACAGACACAAGAGGGGGAAAAAGTATTTTGGATTTATTTGTTCTGGATAGTACAACAGCCGTGAGTGAGGGATGAATGGAAACAGCAATGATGTTACTACTGGTGCATAGAACAACCCACCTCACCTTCTCCAAAGGCGTCTGCCACTTTAGCCAATGGGCTTTGAAATATCTCTTTGGCAAATTTGAGAGACTATCATCCTGGATTGCATCTTCTTCAAATTCTCTATACAAAAATACGAGCAATATTTTCTCTTCTTGCAGAACTTCAAAGGCAAGGAAAGAGGAAACTGAATTGGCACTTGGAGCTACAGGAGGATAGAGAGGGGGGAGTGAGCTGCCCATACAGCAGTAGTAATTCAAGTCAAGCTACCTGCTACATGTTGATATAGGATTCATACAATTGTCCTATTTTTGAATGTCTCTTTTCTTTTTTTTTGCCCCTTATCACCTCATACTTGGTTCATTCAGCACTAACATAACAGATGCATAATGGATGAGACCATGAACAAGACCTAGATGTAGAAAAGATGCTCGAAAACGATAACTGACATTCAACATTTATAACTGGCATGTTGATACTGACACCACTCAACAGTGTGACACATCTGTGTCCCTTTTAAAGTCATTCTACTGATGATCAAATTTATTTCAAAGAAAACGAAATGTATAGCCGGCACGTGGACACTAATGGGGGAATCTCATCGTTCAGCTGAGTCATTTCAGAATGTGGACACGTAGAGCAACGTGGGGAACACAAAGTGTTTCAGAAAGGTGTGGAGAGTCGTCGGGTGTCGTTCACTAGAGTGAGTGGTGGAGAATATGGTAGTGGTAACATCCTGGTTTTCTGTATTATGTTGCCATTAACATTAAATCCACAAAGTCCCACAATGGTGATTTGGATGCACGTTGGATAAAGTGTCAAATTAGGATGAAGCACCGCCAGCTCCACCATCATCACCAGCCATAACTTTTCATTGAAGTCAAATATTTTGTTTGAAAATCCATTGTAGTTTCTTATGTAACAATCAAGCACTGTTTTCTGGCACCAACAATGAGAGCCGTAACAGTCTTAAGTTGCCAGAAAATGCCAGATGGTAAGCAGATGGACAAAGGCAGCCAATGAGAGGAGCAGCTATGTCTGTCATTTCACTTTTTCCCCCCCCCTTTTTTGGGGGGATTATTTTTATAATTCACAAATTAAAAGAACTGTAAGGTCACGAAAAGGAATCAATGCCGCATTTAGCAAAAAAATACTGCATGTCAAAACTAACATTTCGATTTCTGCAGATAATAACACTTCACTTTGTATCCACTTCAGGTTGCCATCCGTGCAGCTATTGCTCTTTCTTCATAAAAAATAAATAAAATAACAATAATACTGTGCAAATCATTCGGGGTACTTCACTACAATATGAGGCACTGTCTCATAAAGGGTCACCAGGGTCAGATGCCCCAAAGGTCGATTAAAAAATAAAACTCTGTAAAACATCTAGATATAATAATGCTGCTTTCTCTGTGTTGAGAAGGCCCTGGACTTGACCTTCTCTCATCGTGGTGGCAGGGCACTCTCAGTCTTTTGGATTATCGTCACTGTTCCCTGTGGGACACAAGAGATTGGAAATAGAAGATAAAAAATATTATATTTATTTATTTACCAATTTCAAAACAAAAACAAATGAACCAGGAATGCCCTAGATCAACTTTTTCTTTGTGTCAAACGTGTAATAAGCCATTTATGAATCTTTAAATCCACTTCGTCTTTCAACTCTTTATATTAGCTGCATGTGGATCTTTGCTTGCAACATTATAATGGAAGCTATTTTTCAATAGCCACATTACAAAGTAGGATCAGTATTTTAAACTGAGATGACGTTTGGTGGCGTGTCACAATTTTATTGAAACGTCCAGGACTACAAGTCATTTTTACCTTTTGCTGAGCTCATCTGGGAGTCGCAAACATGTGTGATAGAGAATCGTGACACCATAAAACGATTAAGTGCTACAGCGGCTGGTTTAGGTGCCTCGGGACTGTTGGAGAGAGAAGTGGGTGTTAACGCGGGCTCAAGTGTGGTGACAGGTGAGGATGGACAGGGCTCGAAGGACAGGTCATCTTCCAATTCGCAGTTCCCACCTGAATGCACACAGAAAGTCATAATCACGTTTTTAAACCCAGTGAGGAAAAAGTGAGAATTATTCTTTGTAACATATTGCATCCTCACCCTCTTCTGATTTGTTTCCATCTGCTTGTTTAGAAACACAGGGTGATTCACATGACTGAGCCTCGAGTTCAGGGTCAGGTTGGAGCTGCTGGTCAAAGTTTTTTGTCTCTGATGTTTCCTCTCCACTGGACTCTACTTCTGCTGGGAAGGAATAGTCGGCCAGCTCTCCTGTGGGGCTCTCCTGGAAGGCATAAAAACCAATTAAGTGATTTAATCTAATATAATAATCTCCGCAGTTTGCACAAGTTGACCTATTAAAATATTGTACCTGGTCAAAAAGGAACACTGTCACATCATCAAAAAAAGAAACAGCTTTTTTCTTCCTCTCCAACTCCTCACGGAAGGACTCTGTGAGTAGGCTGGGCATCTTTAGGAGGCTGCGGAGGTGTCTAGCCCTACTGCAGTCACTCACCACCACCGGGACTGTGGTGAAATCCTCCTCACTCTCCTCACTGTCTTCATCTTGAATGTTGTAGGTCCTCAGCTCTTCATCAGACTCGCTATCATCTGAGTCGTCTTCATCTTCGGCCTCCTCCAGTGGAGCTCTTACATCCTCTCCACAAAGCTCCAGCAATGATGAGGAAGTGGACAGGTTGAGAGGACCATTGGATTCTTCACACAGGCTGTCTTGTGAGTCACATTCCTCGGCATCTATGTCCTCAAATTCTTCCTCATTTATTCCCGCACCATCCCTTCTGTCGTCTGTCTCCTCGCTGACATGACTGAATTCAGGTAGCTCCTCCTCCTCTGTGGATCCATCACCATCTTCATTTTCTTTGGGGGACTTGTCATTGTCGTTGTTGGTTATGGTAGCGCCAGTATACAATGACTGGGAATTGGAACAGTCTTCTTCTCTCCTGCTCCCGTCTTCCCGGGCTTCCTGGACAGTGGAATTTGGCTCAGATCCAATAGAGGGGTTAAGCTCTGTGGAAGGTTCGTCTCCTGACTGCTCTGTCTCCAACCCAAGATCATCATCTGCAGGGGCAGACTCTTTGGTCAGGCAGCCACCCATCTGTGGAGGAAACGGTGACAGCATAGACAACCCAGGGGTGGGAAGAGAATGGGGTGAACTATTGTCAGCCTCTGAGAGATTCACCAAAACACAACTTTTGATGTGTCTCAGATTTGTTAAAGTTTCCCCATTGGTAAACTTCTTTTCTACAGTATGATTATTTCCTAAAAAGCTTGGTTTTTCAGCAGGGGGGTGACAGTTACGTGGACCTGCAAAGAACTTACTGCCCTCCTCTTGAGGACTCCTCTCATCATAGTCAGAAAAATAGGCCGAGTCCCTGTAGGGGTTCTTCTCAGTCAGACTTTTTAACTGTACCTCTGAGTTGCTTGTGGAAGTGCAGACCCCTTGTCCTAAACCCACCTGCAAAACGAGCTCAGATTCTCCGCCCAGTCTAGGGCTCCTCTCACCACCCAGGGGATCTCCAAGCTCTTTAAAAATAAACTCTGGAGATTCGTTGTTCTCTGTGTCATAGCCGCTATCCAGGGATTTGGGGAGGACTGGGATATTGAAGGGATCAGGGCTTAAGGGGCTTGCCATTGATGAAAACAGATTGTTGGTGTCTAAAGAGTCACCAGCTGCCTCTGGCTTCTTCTGTGGGCTGAGCTCTTCCTCTTCTAAGTCAGCATAGTCGAGGTTGAAGTCAGCAAAGATCCCTGAAGTAATATCTGTAATGTCTTCTTCTTCCTCACTATAATCACCAAGTTCAACCAGGCATATGCTGGAGTCTCTTACTCCAACTCCACTATCTAATGTTCTGCTTCTCTCAGGCGTCTCTGCATAGTTTAGCTTCTTGTTGCTCAGATCAAAAGATACTCCTGTCGAAATGCCATCCCAGATCTTACTTCTCTGTTTATCTGACTGTTGTCCTGCTTGACTACCCTGAGGCTTCCTAAAAGAGGATGGTGATTTTATGTGGCTTGCCTCAGGTATTATTTCAGAATACATTCTCTCTCCATTAAGAAATGATTTCATTTCATATTTTCCACCCTCTCTATCTCTGGTATTTAATCTTGCACCTATGAGAGAATTGGTACTTTGCACATTATCTGCAATTATGTTCCTTTCCACTTGAAAGGCATCTTCCTCTTTTTCTTGGTGGCATAAGTGAATGTATGAGCCTAAATCAGGTGGTTTACTGCAACTATTACAGTCAGATCCTCTCCCTCCTCCTTCTGAGGCATCACAAGACCTGGAGCTGTGGAAGGTTCTGGTGGTGGCTTTGGTTAAAGACCATAACTCTGTTGTGTTTGACTGACTGGTATACTGAAGATCCAGATAGCTGTCACTTCCACTGCCTGTCTGCCTTGTGTCAAAGCTCAGGCTGTTATTGTTTGCAGAATGATTTGAGATCCAGTTTGTGGCCTCTCCTTCGGAGAAAAGGTCATCCTCAATTTCTCCACTTCTCTGTTGACCCAAAAGTACGCCGTCAGCAGTTCCTGCATCAATGCCGATGTGGTTAACAATAGATAGTCTCTTTCTGAGAGGACCTACCATATTATGGCAGCTTTCATTAACTGTGCTATGATTTGTGTTTGCTTCAAGGTAGGGATCACAGAACCCTAAGCTAGGGCTACTGACTGCTTGTGATAAACTGCGTGGGTTCTCCAACTGCTCCTTCGATCGAGACTCTGCTGGCCTTTCTGCAGAGTCATTGAGATTGGATGAAAGGCAATTTTGGGAGTGGCCTAATTGTGGGGGGCTGGTGGTGTATATGTGTCTGAGCAGTGGTTCCTTGGTTAGTTGGATAGTGGGACTTGAATCAGAGTCATAGGCAGTGGATTTGGTGTTATCAGCAGTTGACCAGTATGCGCTAGGCTGTGCTGTGGTTGTACCAGTTTCACTCTCAGATAACAATCTACTGTCACTGACTTCTAATCCTGGGCTAAAGTCCACAATGCTGTCATCCAAGTTAATGTTACACTCTACTGGTTCCTCTATGCGAATGTAGTACTCACTGCTGACTGAGGGGCTGTGGGCACTCAACACGGGGACCACACTCGGGTGTTGGGGTTCATAATAGGATGGGGACATGCTTGAGGTAAGGCTATCAGTCTTGCAGCCCCCTGTGGTGCTTCCCTTGCTTGAATAGTAGATATCCTGGTAATGTGGGTTCCCTTGGCCCAGTGGACCACTGGTGGAGGAGGAGCAGTATGGTTGCTCAGCTCGGGCCTGCTCCCATTTGTATTCAAAGTTGAGACCATGGATGGTCTCTGTGACAGTCAGTAGGTCATCACCTGTGTCAGAGTGGAAGCTGTCAGAGAAGTGCTCCAAGAGGGGGAAGGAGGATGAGGCAGAGGAGGCCAGCTCCACTGCTTGAGTTTGGTCTGTATTAGGGGCATCAGCTGAGGCTGGTGTAGGGGTTAGAACTAGAGCTGTGGATGTAGCTGTGTGAGAGGTGCTGCCAAGCAAATTGGGTCTCAAGGCATTCCAGCGTTGCTCAAAGTCTTCCTCAGCTTCACTGGAGCCTTTGGCACACAAGTATGTGACCAGAAGGTGTACTTCCTCACTGCTGGGTCTTAGCTCTGGCTGCAGCCAACAGAACTGCATTACCTCGTACCTGAATGGAGAAGAGGGACAGAAAAGACCACTCACACTTTAAGCTGAAAAACATTTATTGGTATCTTAAGATATTTAAAAAAGCAACATTTTTTGAAAATGGTAATATTAGGAGTACTTTAAAGTCAACACTTTATAGCAGCACCTAGCACTTATTTACTGCACTAGTCAATAGCATGGAGCAAGTAGTATATGAAGGAGGTGCAGTGGAGATGCTGACACAGTTAGAAGATGCTACAGATGTGTAGCTTCTCAGTGTCTGTACCAAATTGTTTAATTCCTTAGGGAGCAATTTTGAAATACAAAATAAATAAAAAACAATATCTGGCAGGCTTCCCAGGTAAAGATGAATGAGGTGATTCAGATCTGGTCGATGCCAGGGGGACCATAAAGAATAGGGAGAGTATTGATCATCTGCCCTTGGTAGCAAAGACAAATGTTGCTACAATGGACTTGTCCACCACCACAATACAAAAAAAATAAATAAATAAATACAAAGGATCTAAAACAGGAAACATAAGGTTGTTAGATTCATTGATCAATTAGAACTGAAGGCTTACCAGCATCTCCAATCTATTTTGTGTGGCATCACTGATGCATAAGCTACTAGTTCTATCTGAGTGTCAGTATTCATTGTATGTACAGTAGGTTTCCCTGAATGTAGTCATGTGTGGATTTCTTACCAGCGGTCAGCCAATGGGAACTGGAGCTGGGGTTTGGGTAGTTTAAGCTGCTGTTCCTTCACAGCATATGTCAAGACCTGTCTGTCAGAGTAGTGTCTATATGGCTGGTTTCCCAGCTCAAACAACTCCCACAAAGTTACCCCGAATGACCTGAAACACACAAAGAAAGAAAAACGTTCCAAACAAACTGTTTAATTCATTCAGAAACCCTTCTGATGGCTTGCCTTAAGTATGTGTGAACTCAAACTGTAGCTTCGATAAACTGCAATAAGCAAGCTCCCGTTTCTCTCCATTTACATAACTCACCATATGTTGCTGCTTTTAGTTTGGTCAACAACCAACAGGTTTCCATGGACCTCGTCTATGAGTTCAGGCGCAATCCAGCGCAGAGGTACCCAAATCTGGTCTTGTGTTATA
>VURO01008527.1:13822-41257 GCA_015108175.1 Pelvicachromis taeniatus
TTTTTTTTATTTAAAAAATAATTTTAAAAAAAAAAATAAACAATTATTATTTTTTTTTTTTTTTTTTTTTTTTTTTTTGCCCTCCTCACGATCGCAATAAAAACCACAAAAAAAAAATGTCAACAGCATCTTCCCAGTCACCTAAAGAAAAACCCCAAAAAACCCAAAACGGTAGGCCAAACTATGCAAGCGCACAGCAGGTGATAAGCTGCCCAATAAATAAATACAAACAATAAATAGATGTAGTATCAGATCAACACATGAATAAATTAACTGTGTAATTGAATCAAGAGTCATATGTCTTTTAGTGGTCCTTGTGCACGCCATACGCTGGTCTACTAAAAGTCTTGGGATTGTAATCAGACTGATTGCCAGTCGATTTGCCATCAGAAACATCTGATCCACGGCATGACAGGAAAAGTTAGGTGACCACCGGTCACCGCGATGTCACTCCTCCTCGATGCTGATGATCTGCCAGCCGAGTGTCCAAACAATTCTTGGATTACATTCGTGAGTTGTGATGTCATTTTTCCACCGTCTCCAATGGCTCCCGACACGGCACACACTACACCTCATTTCTCACATCACTAGCAACAAGATTTTTTATTTTTTTTTAAATTACCCCAGTGTCGCCTTTTCCTCTTCAAACCAGATCTACGAAAGAATGTAAAGAAAAACGTATCTTCTGCTGTAAGACTAGATTGAGCTCACTCTGTTTAACCTCATCAAAATAAACACTGGAAGGTTTCATTTTGATTACTGACATCAGCTGTTCTATTTCCGGACAGTTTCTTTCAAGTTAGATGTCTGGTGAAACAGTCACCTGTATAAATATTTCTTCTTTTTGTATTGATTGCCTTCATGCTGAAGAGGAGCGATCATTTACTCCTCTAAATTCTCTAGAATGTCTCTCATTACCTGTACATTGCTTCTGAACCTTCGCAACCAGCTTTCCGCACGCGTTTCGATTATAAGTGTGATAACTGTTCTTGTTTAAGTCCTGTTATTTGAAATGGTCTGTTTTAACTGTGGTCTGGATGATAGGTTATGTTTTCATCTGTCATTGTTTTTAACATCTGTCAGCAACAATTCTTTCCTCACTTCCTCTCATTAATGCAAGTATAATCACAGGCCTTCAGCCTCTTCCCTTCTTCCTGTTGTAGCAGCTTTTAGCCCAGTGGTGTAACAAAGCAAGGCTGCCAGTTCTCTTGCTGATTTAGTACTTCAGGTCTTCAAGCTGGTGGGACACGCCCCAGGCAAAGGCTTAAGTGTAACAGGAGGAGACTGGTTCTCACCCGGAGTTGTCTCAGTGGTCCCCTTCTCACTCTGTTGTCCAGCAACAGGCTGACTTTGGCACCGGATTGGCTTCTTCAGATTTTTGGGGTGCTTGTAAGGTGTGGTGGAAGAGATGGAGCTGTCTTGTGTAGCTGGGCTCCCCCTGCCTGCGAGGGTATCGTGTGAGAGGCAGGTCTTTCGTGGGGACAGGATGGGCGCAACGTGAACCCACGTAAGGCTCGGCTCAGAGCTCTGACCTGTTTTGTACTTCGACAGCGTCCCTGGTTCCTTGCTGTCACTGTCTTTTCCGTCATTTTTGTCGTCAGTTAGCTGGCTGCTGCTGCTGCTCGCTGTATGTGCCAAACTCTGATTTGCATCAGCTGCTAGTGATGGGGAGGAAGAAGGTCCACCCTCCTCATCGCGATCAGACTTCACCCTGCTTTCTCCTGCGCTGATATGAGGGGACTTGAGAGGTACAGGGGAAGGCGTGGGAGAGTCTGTACCTGTCCAGCTGAGTCTGCGCTTCTGGAAAATAAAAACAAAAGTAATTTTCCGAATATGAATGAGAGGTTTTTGTAAAATTCGTACTGCTTGTGGGGTAGAGAAACATTTATGTGTATTAGCAAGAAGTCAAGAATGTGTTACCTCACCTTAACAGGAATATGTAACTGATCCCTGTGTTTGTGCGGCGGGGTAGAGCCGGAAGCATCCTGGAGGGATCGGGCAGGGGATGAGGCGACACTGGAGGCTATAGACACAGGCTGCGTGGAAATTTGGGGAAACCAAAGTTTTAGCATCATTTCCACCTGGAGCAGAGTGTTCAGATACTTCTCCCTATGATGTAGAAAGAGAAACAAAATGTAGGTGAGGAGCAGACAGGAATATGACTTTGTTGCAGAGTAGGAGCAGGTGTGGATATTTATGATCCTGCACAGAGATCTAGGTAAAATTTCATCTGAAGTTTGGCGTTTCTCTGCACTGACAGTGAAAGCTGTAACTCTACCTGCCTGAGGACTGTTCAATAAAACATGCAGTGCACAGTGAGGCAGGGAATCTAAGATCAACTCACTGAGTCTCGTGTACAGTTTATTAAAGATAATCATTCTTAAATGCAGCTAAAACGTCTCATGATGGCAGGACATGATAAGAATAAGAAAAAGACTGAAAACATTGAGGGCTGATGGATGGTGGGACAATTTGGATGACATCTTACCCGCAGTTAGGTCTCTGTAAAACTCCCACAATCCTCTGGATACGATCCATGGCCACGCTCTGCTGGAAACTACTCAAGCCTGTCAATCAAAAGAACATAATCCTTCAGTCAGCATTCACACTGAATGAATGCATATGTGGGCATCCACAGTCTCACACATGCGCACACGCTCAAACTCATGATATCGGTAAACTCTTGCAAGCTACTGAGTCAGCAAGAAGACTCGTTTCACACACACACACACACACACACACACACACACACACACACACACACACACACACACGGTGGACTTCATCAATAGGCTACATCAATACAGACTCCTGCTCAAAGAAAAACTCACTATTTCAATAGACCGAGGCCACTTAGATCATGTAAACCTGTGTTCAGCCTCAACAATGCAGCAGCCAGTGCGCGTGCACACGCACACACGCACACACACACACACACCTCCCAGAAGACGGTGAAGTAAGGATGCTTACCCCGGTCGAATCGGCCCCTCTTCAGTCCATTCAGCAGCTCTAGCAGGGGCCTGATGAAACCCTGCAGCTCAGCACACTGACAGAGGAGAAGGAGGGAAGATAGATTACGAGTTGGTTTTGGTTAGACCTGGCTGTCTGAGGCTGTCTGCTGGGCTTTCCTTTGCACACACACTGCTATGTCAGCCCTCTTCTCATCACTCTCCTTTTCTGCCCATCACCTCTCTTACCTTCTGAGCAAACAGGAGATCTCCCTGTGATTTTGAGGTCTGCCTCGCCGGATCAGTCTTCCCCAGGCTGACGTGAGCCGCTTTGCCGCCACTCTGTGACCTGTACAAGTCCTCCTCTTCCTCTTTGTCGGTGAAGCCGTCACATGTCCACTGTGACCCGGGACTGTCTGACCCCCCATTTCCACTTACTGATGCGCCGCCCGACCCACCGATGATGACGGACGGAGAGCCGTCTGTCAGGAAGACGTCTGTGTCATCCTCTGCCTGCTCTGAATCGCTGAACAAGAGGCTGTCACTGGAGCTCAGGGAATCAAAGGAGGGCTGAGAGGAGGTGCTGCCCTGCGACTGCATCCCTGTTGGGACAGAAACAAAGCTCAAAGATTAGGATGACGGAAAGAAACACAAGTGTGCCTTAGGTGAACACTGAAAACCAGCATGTCTGAAGCGGGAGGAAGTTCAGTTCTTAGCATTTGGTAATACTCCATTTTCCTACCTCGCTACCAAAAATAATAACCCCTATTACTCAAAATGGTGGGTATAGCAGTGCCCTAGTTTGGGACTGGGGGTAGGCAGTAGGCACACAATAGTAGTGCATGTCTGGCTTCCATTGAGGAGATTGGAGGCTGTAGGAGAGTAAAACGTGTGAGGGGGATGGGAGCTTGTAGAGTAGTGAAATCGGAATAGGCCTGCTCTCTCTCTCTCTCTCTCTTTGCCACAGCCTCCAGTGCTCTCTCTAGCCCCTCCTCTCCGTCTCAGGCTTGCGCTCCATCCCCCCTTGGATTCTCACACACACACACACACACACACACACACACACACACACACACACACACACACACACACACACACACACACACAGTCATGCAAACCACCCTCTTTCCTCTCCGGCTGCATTTCTGTATGCTTCTCATCCCTCTCCGCTCTGCCTTCAGCTCATCCTGTTCGTTATGCACACAAGCCCGGTGCCCCCTCTTCCTTTCCTCTCCAAACCAAGCCCTCTTCCTCCTCCTTTTACTCACATTTTCACGTTCTGCATCTCTGGCCATGTGCCTTTCTCTCATCTGTTTGTTTTTCTCCCCCTTTCTCTCTCTCAGCTTGTGTAATCTCTGATCCCACCAACACAGAGGGGGAGATTTCAGGGGTAACTGGGAAACGCTCAGCAACGAAATACACCAACAGAACTCTTATCAGCGTCAGAAAAATAAAGTCAAAAGTCACTCACAAATGAAGGAGACTGACACAAACGCACAAAATAGAAAGAAAACACGCTGCTTTGCTATTGACATTTTACGTCTGGTGGCTGTAAAACCAAATGGCACGTTGTTAACATGAACGAGTCAACAGCTTTAAATACGGCGAGGCAATCTGATGCTATTTCTGTTTATGTACAACCCTTTTCTTAGTTCATAGCCCCAGGTGGCTGGAGATGCGGTGGGATTGGATTGGTGGATGTGTTGCCACAGCCTGCACAGGTGGACCATGAGGCTGCGATTCAGGTGTTTTCTGGCAGCCCGTGTCTGTGCCCACTACCACCACGCCAGCAACAGAAAGTAATAGAACTGCACATTCAGGCCATCGAAAGCCGTTTAGTCTATCAGACGCGAACATAAACCCAAAGCAGTTACTTGTCTTAAACATGAAGGGAAATCTGAGCAATCATTGTACTGTTCAAAAGCAATTCGTCGTTAGGAATCACCGCTTTAGGATATATTAAAATTATACCGGGGTGGCACGCACATGATATAACAGGACAGGAAATTCCTTCAGGCTAAGCTTCCAACTTCGGCAAACAAAAAAGAAAAAAAATGCTTTTAGAAAATACTCACCTTCAGTAACGCGCGATTAAAAATAACAGCTGATTTTAATACTAACGGAGGATCGCTCTGTCTTCTACTTTTGGCCCGTCAGTCCACACTCCGAGGCTGGAGCAGCATCGGGACGCCGAGCATCACCTCTCTGTCACACACACACATATACTCACACACACACACCCACACCACCCGGCCTGCCGTTCATCGGTCTTTGCCTGTTCTGCCTCTTTCTCTCGGCAGTTTACGAGCGTCAACATGTGCGCAAATCCACGTGCCCATGCTCTGCGCGCTCTCCATTGGCTGCCGTGTCGTCGTCGGCGCGCGCCATTGGCTGAACCTTTCAGCCAGTGATCGCAGTGATCTCCGCTGACTGGACGACGGCCCCGGCACTCACGGTCCTGCCCACTCATGTGTCGCCCGTGAGTGTGGCGTCTGGGCTGGGCTGCTCTACTATAGCGAGCGGGTGTAAACACACGCAGGCACGTACTACGGCGTCGACCCGAGAGGTGCACAGTGTGTTCTATGCATGCGATGTGCGCAAAAATTACTCATACAGAGAGCGTACAAACGCACGTTGATCGTAAATAAATAAATAAAACAAGGGACTTGAAAGGTTTAGCAGAATGCACGCATGCAGCACGAAAACCGGCAAAAACAGTAAAACGTGATGAGATTGTCTTTTTCTTTTCAGCCTATCAAATAAGGCCTCTCAAAGGTAAAATAATGACTAAACAAACAATGTTTTTGATTATATTGCCCGGAACAGACTAGAAAATCACATTTCTTATGATGACGGCCACCCTGTCAGGAATAGGCTGTGTAATTCTTTGACTCTGAGATATCTTGGCTTACATAACTGGCAGTGTTAGACAGATATTGTTCATTTGTTAAATTTCTTGCAGTTTTACATCACCTCATACGAACATTTGTGCATTTTCCTCAGTTTAAAGCGCACCAACTCGTTTGTCTGGTGTCACAAACTGGAATTCAGAGAATGAAAGTAGGAAGGAGAGTTGATAGGTGAACGATGAAATGTTGTATTTAAAGTGTGAAAGCCTGTTTTGTGTCAGTGTCATTCCGTGTTTAAGTTAAAAACACACGCTGCTGCATGCACTCACACAGAGAGCAAATCACCTTCCAGTACCATGATGTATAGCCTTACAGCAACGAACTCACTGACCCTCCACCCTCCCTGAAACTTGCAGTTCAGTATACCAACATACATGATCATACAGGCACACTCTATCATCGTCACATGCTACATACTTATCTTATTGCTGGCTTTTCTCCTCATTAGGCTTTATTGTAACCCATGATTTTACCGGCTTTGTATTTTTAGATCTGAAATGCACAGCATGTTTCAGCCTAGCATAAAGGGCCTACCCTTCCCCCACTGCCATGCTTAACATACACATGAACCCACTGACCCTCCTCAACGTACACAACAGGCTGTGTCCTTGTTAGATTGAAAATGACCATCTTTGACGCCTGCAACTATGTCAACTCCCTCAGTATTTAGTAACCTTAACGTCAGGTGAGCAAACAGGACCCTCTTATTGTAAGGATACAATAACAGGTGACCTTTGGCAGAAAGTAAACCAGGGGAAAGGTTGTATGTGTGCTACGTGAGCATTCCTCTGCAGCACATGAACCCACTGAACCTACTTTGAGTTCATGGTTGTTGAAGACCACCCCCACCCATCATTTCCATCTTCCTCTAACCCCCCTCCCCTCCCCCCAACCCATCCTCCACTTGGCTTCCATGTTTTTTTTTCTCTTTTCTCATTATCATTCCTTGTATTGACAAGCTCAAGTACCATCTATGGAGGATGTGTTTGTCGATTAAGTGGGTCAAAGTTCAATGTGTCAAACTGGTCCCTGAGTTGGAAATCAGAGTGTGGCTCCATTGGATTATTTGTAGTAATAATTGACTATTGCATGAATGTATTCAAAAATGATTCTGCTGGCTCTGAAGTTACAACATGGGATAAATGATTTGTTTGATTTTGGAGCTCATGTCCTCAAATTCCAGCAGATGATTTAGAGTGACACAAAGAGGGAAATGAGAGCGCTTAATTATAGAAGCTAAATTAAATATTTAACTTTACGTAGAAGACACTTCTAGATAGATTCTTACTCAGTGTGAAAGCATTTGAATGTTTAGGTAGTGAAAGTTGAAGTTCCTGTTTGCCGAGGTGAGAATCAGACACTAGAACTGAAATGTCATTGGTCTAATGGCAGACAAAGACACAAAGAGGCTGCAAAGTGGAGACAGTTTGCAGTATACACTCTTTGTTTCTTTGTCCCCCCATCAAAAAGACAAAGATTTAGACCATGGATCAGGATAGCTGGGAAACCACTACACACTGCTGCTATACCCTGCCCGACCTTCTCCTTCAGCTTCCTCTGATCTAGAGGAAATGTTGATCATGTAGCCATATCACAATGAAATAACATTCATAAAAGAACGGGATAAAACAGAATGTATGTCCCTCTTGTAAATATTATGTGTTTGGGTGCACATACCTCAGTGTCCAAACACTATATTCTGTTTCATTGCACGACAGGCAGAAACTGCTTAGCACTACTAACCTGAGTTTCACATTTTAAATAAGTTACTATTTGATTTGAAACCTGGTGCTTTAGCACCTACCTCACAATTATTAACTAGTATATCTGCTCCTCAGTGATAGTGCACTCACCTTTGGGCAAATCAGGCTGGCTCGTTTGAATCGATTCCAACTAGTATCATGCAAACTCTTTCACAACGTATTTTGCAACTACAGTGCGATTACAGCTTCCCACGTCAGTTACAAAAACACTGGCACACTGAGTAAATTATAAATAAAAACAGGATCTCACAAATCTCATGAACCCGTGTTCACATATGGCTTCTTCTTTGGATGATGTAGCTTTTTTAAAAAAATTGAACAGACAATAATTTCTGGAAGTGTTCCTGCCGATGCATTTCTGTGAAAGGATCACACCTTTTTTTTTTTAAATGAACTGCTGCCAGAGGGCCCGAAGATCACCGACATCCAACATTTATTTTAAGCCTCGTAACAGAGATTTCTCTAGACTCTTTTTCATATGTTACAATCACACAAGTGCTGAAGGACAACATTATGCTAGTAATATTTGTTGATGTCGCCATAAACTCTACAGTTTCATTCTGAACTAGACAGAATCCATCTTCTGCTCAGGCTGCAGGCGTACATCTGCGGAGCAGACATGTGTGCCACAGAATAAACTGCGGGATCTTCACATGTCGGAGAGACGCTCTGCTGCTAGATTTGTGAATGAAACCGGGTGACACTCCCTCTGCACAGACTTTGCCAATGGCAGGTGGAAACACTTTAGCCACACCCCCAAGTGGAAGACTCGGCAGCCAATCGGAGGGCGGCAAGTGTTACCAGTGTTGCATAATTTGGCTGAAGCGCTTCACGTTTGAGCGCTCCGGTGCACAGTGTGAAAGGATAGAGCTGAGAGACAGACAGCGGAGGTGGAGAAAACTAAAACCGCGTCAGTGCCAGAGATGTTAGAAACAATAGTCACGAGTCACACAAACCGCTGTCAACAACAGCGAACGGATCAGTTTCACGAAAGAAAAAGCAAAGAAGAATGGCAAATAATACAAATACTTATAAGCAGACATGGTGTTTGTTTTCCCCACATTTGTTTATCTAAATAGTTGTGATCAGTGATTTTATTAATTAAATTCTATCTATCCATTTATCTGCCTATTTCTATGCTTGATGTAGTAAGTGGTGTAACCTTTGCAGTTTTATCTTTGAAGTATATTCTTGAATCCACAATATGATGTAATCTAGATCAAAGGACTCTTGCTTGGATTGACTCTGGGGTTTTAAAGGGAACCGCTCCCTAAAGGGCGATTTATATCCAGTTTAAAAGTAGTTGTGCAGCTAATCAGAGCGTGGAGACTTTAATTGGTGATGTAATTTGGTGCCGCTTGCGGTTCACAGTGAAGCAGTGGTGGATTCACGTGGGCTCAGTCTTTCTGTTTTCACTAGTTTATTTATTTATTTTTGTGATTCGCTAGTTTCAAGTGAATGTCGATGTTTCCTTATTCGGCATTTTTGGAGCAGTTCCATGACTGTAACGATCTCTTCAGTGTTGCAGGAAGAAGTGACGATAACATTTAGTTTTAGGGTGTACTTTCTGCTCGTTATGCTCAAAATGTGTTATGTGGATAGGGCTCCCCCTTGTGTTCACACCAAATATGTCTTTTTTTTAAATTACAGTTTTTATTGATCATTTTGACGCCATTCTCACATCAATACGTTTCTCACGCCGGTGAAAATCCACATCAGGCTTTCTCATAGTATTTGTACACACTGCTATTGGTTTTACACATACGTCACTGGTAAAGACGTTAGTCACTGCGTTGATGTGTTTCTCATTTGAATCGCACAATTCATGATTTGCAACGAACAGGGACGATTTTAAAAGTGATAGTGACTGATATGATGTGACACTTAGAAAAAACTCGAGGTGGCAGGGCTGATATGATGGGCCACATACATTTTGGACTTTCAGTTGTATTTTTTTTATAAGTTTTACAGCTTTTCCTGCTGATAAATATCTCCCCACAGCCATCCATATTACACCAAAATAGTTAACTAAAAGATAAACAATTAAAGACAGCAAACCTCCAGTTTTTACTGTCTAATATAAACATTTTGGTTAAAAAAAGAGAACATTTTCATCAATCAACAAACTAAAACTACAGGATAGTATACATTTACACATTTATCATGATGATACCAAGACCCGCCGTAGATATTGCACTTCATTATCTTATGTTAAGAGATCTCAGGGATTAAATGTGTAATTAAAGATGTTTGAAAGGGCGGTTTCACTCATCTGTCCCACTTAAGATCAAAGTGGGCTGTATGTGGCCCTCGATGTCAAAGGAGATTGACATCCCTGGTTTAGGTTGTTTTACTGACATTTGCACAGCTGAGACTGTGATATGAGAGATGGTGACAGTGATGTGAGATTTGCACCAACGTGATGAAGAAACATTATAAAGTCAGAAAGACCCCATATGAGAAATTGGATTTTTGTGTTCTGGTTTTTAAAATTTTTTTTTTCCTATTTAGAATCAGAGTCCACAAGAGAACTGCAAATCAATTAATTAACCTTGAAGTTAATGCTTGGAAATGGATCTAGGAGACCTCCAGGGGTTCATTTTACTGACCAGGGAAGCAGTCACCTGGGCCTTTTGTGATCTCTTGAAGTCCACTAGGGGCTTGTAACCAGGGGTTAAAGGGGGCTTCAGCAGGTATGGAAACACTGACCAGCCTTGAAACTTTCTTTTTGGTTCTAAACTGTGGATACATTTAAAAGTAAAGATCTCACTGAGATGCTTTTAGGTTGGTTATCTTTTTGTGTGTGACATAGAGATAGGACTATGTTTAAACAGCTTTTATACAAATATTTTCTTTGCAGTAAAGTTGAGTTTGTTTCTGGTTTTAGAAATTTTACTGGTCATGTTTTCAAAAGTAGCCAATCTTCTCAAAGTGTGTCCTAAACTGAGATATTGGATTGCTGACATATGTCATTTATCATGAAACACGATGAAACAGTGAACAGTAAGCATTGTGCTTTCTGTAAAAGAATTAACAAATAGATATGGAGAGTGTGGTTGTTTAACTTTTTGTTTAGCATTTATGTTATTTTGTTCTAAAAGAATTTCCCACATCTAATAGTTTTTTACTTTTATCAACACCTTACTGACTTTGGATGGAGTTCAGCAAAAAATGTAGGCCTAATGTAGAGTAAAAACCTTTCAGATACAAAATGAAATGTGAAAGATGTACTTTCACTAATTGAGAAAAAGCAGAATGATACTCGTGAATCTGTATGTATCGGAAAATAGACAACAAATATCTGTACAATCCACAAACATAGCAGCAGCCACCGTATAGTCCAGTACAGTCACACTACACACATTCAGCTGCCACTTTGTTACTGCTCATTAATGCAAATATCTAATCAACCAATCACAGGTCAGCAATTCAAATTTAGACTGATTGTTTCAAGTACCACTGACCCGCTGCGATGGGAATGGTCTGAAAGCAGTTTTCTGGGTGAAAATATCTTGTTGATGTCAGAGGTCAGAGAAGAATGGCCAGAATATTTTAAGCTGACTGGACATCAACAGTAACTCATTTAACCACTAGTTACAAACAAGGTGTGCAGGAGAGTATCTCTCAAATCATAACACATCTGACTTTGAAGCTGATCCGCTACAGCAACAGAAGAGCACAAGGGAGGTCACTCCTGTCAGTCAAAAATAGGATACAGCTGTCGGCTACATATTGGACGAACATTTGAAGATTGTAAAATCAGTGCTCCACACTGTCACCTGTGCTCAGTCAAGCAGAGCTACCTTAGGATTTGGTTTAAAGGAAAATTTGGATTAGCAGCTTTGAATGTATTCTATTTGTTGCAAGTAAACCTCACTGACACAAAGTGGATACTGGATTTACTCTTTCAAAAAGTTGAAGTAACTTGACAAAAAAACAAATGCAATGCTGGACATTATTCAAGAAAGTCAATGATCTCCTAGGTGTGAGTGATAAAAGTACAAAGCACAGTTGCATCAATTGCACCACAGTAACAAAAGTGTTAGTAGTGACGCATGCGTAAGTTAGATAAAAACTGACAAGATGTTTAAAATTGAACACAAATGATGATTGTTCAATTTTCTTTTATTTCATAGCAAAGGTCAGAGTATCAGTTGCAAAGAACTGACAGTGTTTAGAGTTGATTGCATTCAAAGAAAGGCCTTGCAAACCAAAAAAACAAAAAGTTCTGTAATTTTCTATCTCATAATTTTGCTGCAGCAGCAGGTGAAAGAAGCGTTGAACCTCGTCTATGACATCATCAAATGCACATGTATACCGCATAGTCATGCATGCAGTCACATGTGAACAAAGTCACAAAGACAAGAAAACTGATCACACCTGCAGGCTGCTGACACACACAAAGTCACAGATGAGGAAAATGCAAAAGTGGACAACAACCTTTGACTGGGGTCAAAGAGGAAAGGCGGGAGAAGGAAAAAAGAATGAGTGTGGAGTGAGAGGCAGAGCGAGGATGGAGGCGCACAGCTGTAGGATGCAAGAAGATGGAGGGGTGATACGAAAAAACCAGAACAGCGCTTGTTTGTCTTCTCAGCTTTCTGCTTTTCACTCATCCACATCTACTGACTACTAAACACCTGTACAGTCCTCCCCCTTTTACCAACATCTCAACATCATTTATTCCATACAATGCGGTTTTACAGCTGAATAAGTTTGTGAACTGTGACATAGTCGTTGTTATTTTACCTCTTATACGTCATCATGGCATCATTGACCCTGTAATACCATGAAATTTAGCGTGGGGAAAAAGTTTTGTTAAGGTATCGCCTTTGACCCTTCTCTCGCTCCGACTCCTTTTGTCTGCCCTGAAAGTTTGGGAAATTTGGGAAAAGGGATTTCAAATTTGCTGTGCATTCCTTGGAATCTGCTGTCAAATGAATTAAATGTGATTTGAAACAATCTGGAAGAAGTTTGCAATTAGGACTTTCTCTGATATTTTGGGCTTTGAAGCTTATACTTAAAAGTTCTATCATAAAAAGGAAATACTGGCATTGTTTACACCATTAATGAAGTTTCTGCAACTAAATACATCAGAATCTTTTCAGTAGTAAAACCAGTTTAATGTTTGGTTAGATGTTCTGAGTTGAAATGCACCTGACTCGATTATCAGGCCTCTGGTGAATTTTACATGTTCAAATCAGCTGTTCAAAGAGTTTTGATCTCGGCTGTTTACACCAGAGGAAGTTCTTCAGCATCAACAAGGAACTCTAGCTTCTTCTCACAGTCCATAGACATGCGTGTTCAGCTAACTGTTGATTGTAAATTGCCCCTGTATGTGGCGCAGGATAAAGTACTGCTTCATACAGAAGGATACATGCAAAAGGTGTGGTTAAATAATGTGAGTGGTCAGTAACACCAGGAAAGCTCTATATAAATGTCAAACATTTGCATTTGTAATACGTTTCTTTTAAAGTGGAGTGGAAGTAGAAAAACAAAACTAATAGGAAATAATCAATAAACTGAGTGATTACACTAGATATTATCATCTCATTTTATTGTATGTGTGTGGTGTTGATCCATGTTATACAAAACATACAGAATTACATAGAAGTATCTAGTGTTCATATGTTGTTTTCTAGTCCTGAAAATAAAGACTACATATTTATTGGACTTTTAAACAAACATATTAGACTCATTTATTTAAAATAGGCTTTCGTGTACAATCTCAATTTTATTGTCAGCTGTATAGGACATATACAGTAGTACAACGGAGTGCTTGTACTATACTCACCAAACTCTCAGTTAAGAACACAATAATGTAATACACAGTGTATAAGAAGTGAAGAATACACAGTTATATTCTGAATTATTTATACATTTTCCAGTACCCTGCTCTGTAAATATTAGTTTTCTGTAAAAAAATGCGTGTTTCTGTTCTGTGTCTTATTCTGTTAGTGTATGTGTCTCTTTGCTGCTGTTACAACCAAATTTCCCCCTGTGGGACAATTAAAGGACTATTCTATTCTATTCTATTCTATTCTATTCTATTCTATATTTAGCCATTAAGGCCTGCTAATCAAACAGTCCAAAAAAAAGAAAGATCAGTCCTTCAGCTGAACTGCTTACAAAAGAGTAATGAAGCCTATTACAAAACTTTTTCTCAGTGTCAGTCATGTGCAACCTTTAGAAAATTAATAATAAGGTCAGAGAGATCAAATTCAACTCACAGAACTTCTTCCTGCCAAAAAAAACTTATGTTTAACACAGCAGACATCTTTTTTCTTTCACACATTTCCACTTCTCTTCTGTCCTAATCAGTTATGTCTTTCATTCAACTTTTTTTTTTTTTTTTTTACCCCATTCCCCCCCCCTTTTTTTTTTTTTTTTTTTTTTCTATTTTTTTTTTTTTTTTTTTACCCCATTGCCTCCGTCCTATAGCTTCTTTATGTCTTTTTCCACCTTTAACTCTGAATGAATTCTCACCGACCGATCCCTGCATCGGGCCTCATCTGCCCCCTGATTTCCTCGTTTTCTCCTCTTTCATACTTTCTGTTCATCTCGCTCTTGTTCAGACCAGTGCACTGTGTGCCAGAGTGGATTCAGCATGTGACATCAACGCTCTGGCTGTTGAACAGAGCTGTGGCAGGTGGGATCGCTGGATCCCGTCACTTTCTCTCTCCTCTCTCTCTCTCTCTCTCTCTCTCTCTCTCTCTCTCTCTCTCTCTCTCTCTCTCTCTCTCTCTCTCTGGCTCACTTGTTCCTCATCTCTCAGTCTGCTTTTATTCACTTCTGTGTATGGGCAAAGTGGGATAACATGGACACTTTGGGTTTTTTTATGCTTCTAATACTTCTGTTTTTCCAGTGGATGCCTGCCCCTGCTGCTGGTAAGGTCTCAATTAACATAATAACAGGCATCATGTGAGATTTTTGGCTTTGATTCTTGTATTTGATGGTTTGGGTTTTCTAGTGTGAGCCTGAGTAGAAGAAAAGTAGTAATTTTCCCAATCTATCATTTATCTTCTGTCTTTTAAATTTTTTTTTTTTTTTTTTTTTTTTTTTTTTATCAAAGTGCATTTTTTTAATTTGGTTTAACCAAATCAGAAATTTCAGGAGTCCTTTCTCTTTTGTTTGTTTGTTTGTTTTTTTTTCAGGGGAAATCACCTGGACCTACACTGGTAAGTTCAGGTTCCCAATGTAGCTCATTAGAAGACAGATTCTTTTATTGACTGATAGTTAGAATAAAATTTTCTAAATTCATGGGTAGAGTATGTTAGATATCCGGGGCAATTGTTTGTTTGTTTTTTTCTTAGCACTTTACAAATAAAGAGCAAAGTCCTGAAGTCAGTTTTGTAATGGCTTGAAAACAAATAGAGACATTTCGTCCAGTTAAATGCGTAACCCACTACGCAATCTAATCTGATGACATCAAAGACTTGGACAAGTTTTTGCATGAAACAACTAAGCAGGCTGTTCACCTGCTTGGCTGCGCGTGTTAAATCTGAATCTCTAAAATGTTCAAATTCTGGTAAAAGCTTCTGTAGCTGGGTTGGATTTAGGTCTTCCCCTCCCATATCTTCCACCCCTTCTCCCTCTGTTTTCCCCTTCTCTGTATTAGTTACAGCTCAGCAAACTGGCATGAGGGCAGCAGCCACACACAGATGATCAAGGGGTGGGTGGAGGCCGGTAGAAAGGAAGAAAGCTAGAAAAAGCCTGAGAGAGAGGCTGGCTGAGAGAGAGGCAGGTGCACGAGGATGAGTGCGTTGGACAGAGTGAGGGAGATGGGACGGGATGAAGCTAAAGCATAGCAAATCGCACGGTGTATTGTTGCAGCGCACAATATCCTATGTGTTTATTGTGTTGTTGAGGCACACTGGCTGCCTATGCTGCAGACAAAGACATTGTGGGAATGAATGGGGTGCACAGATTAGCACCCTCTATATGTATTCAGGAGAGCAGCACTGATTTACAGTACATGCAGAATGCGCAGCAAACTTAGAGGCTGTACCAGGAGGCAGATGGTGTGTATACATATGTGTTTAGGTCTTATTATACTGGATACAGAGGCAGACGACTGTGAGATTGAGTTGCAGTGCATACGGTGTGTTTGCTAACGCGGAAAGTCAGTTTTATTAAGCACAAGGTTGTGTATAGAGAATCACTTGATGTCAGAGATTCGTCTTTTCACAGTTCAGAGACATTTGAGGGAAAGTCGGTGATATCCTCATCATGCCTCTCAGTGAGGAATTCTGCATGTGTCTTTGTTTTTAACTGCATTCAGGCCGGTTGTAGAATGCTTTGAGGGGTAGGGTGGGAGCATAGGGGTCATAATTTTCGCCTCCAGTCACCATGGAGACCTCCATGACAACCAGTTGGGGGACTGAGAGAGTTACTTTTGAAGTTCTTTGCTGCGAATAGTAGCTAGTGAGGGGTAGTGGGCAGAGGGCAGATTAGAGAGGGCAACGTGGGGGTTACATGGAGGCACGGAGAAAGCAGTGGAAGTGGACATGTGGTATGCGTTTACATAATTCATGTCAAGTCCCCTCCTCAATTCCTCAATTTCTGTGTGTGTTTGAGTGGAAACGGAGCCTTCTGAATTGACTGTGTTTATGTAGAGGAAGCGTTGGTTTTTGCAGAGGTATAATGTGCTTTTAAACACGGAACCAATGAACCTGCAGCCGCAAATAACATGACTGAGTCCTCGCATGTTTGTGCGTAAAAGGTGTCAGCGGTGTGCCTGTTTTCTAAAGCATTCCTCGCTTTGCAATTGAAATTCGGGTTCTTTGACTCACATGTCGCTCTTTCTCTTTCTTCTTTTCTAAGTTTCTTTTATCGTGCAATAGAATAGACCAGTCTCTTTTTAATTCAGTGAACCCAGGCCTCAACTACCCTCCTCTCCCTCAGTTTCTTTCACAGCATTTCTCTGTCCATCTTTCCATTAAATTCTTTAAAAATAATTAACCTTCTTTTTTTTTAATACATTAACAGATATTAGATATTATGTGAGCAGGGGGCCAACATTTCATAGTAATTTCCTATGGTAGCCAGCAAAAATATCAGAATCTGTGTACAGATTATTATAAAAATGTACAGAAAAATGTCATTTCTGTACACACTAATACTCTGTTTTTCATGCTCATCAGGTTATAATTATATTAAAATACTGATATTGTCATTCAATAATCAAGTCATCAATTATCAGTGCCACAACAAAGATTTTTCCAGAATTAACCATCACATTTTTTATGACTGTGAACCCCCCCCAATTTTAACATTTGTCTGAATATTACATTCACTCTTTTTTGTCGAAATAGCTGTAGGAATTTACTCATAGTACAAATGTAGTATTTATGTTTTTTAAAAGCACTATAAATGATTAAAAAAAATGGATACTCATCAGGAATCGTAATGCACATCATGTTAAATTAGAAGTACTTTTATAGTCTTATCTCAGTAACACTATCATTGTACATCTATTGTACATGGTTTATTTATGTGTTGTGTCTCTTTAACCGCAGACATCTGCATTAACTAGCTGTTTAGCAGCAAACATTATCAAAACATATCAGGTCTTCATTACTCATCAGAAAACACATATTGCTGCTTTTGTTTTTTTCATAGCTATATTAATAAACAAAGTAACTCCTCAGTAACCTTTGTATTAGTATGCATTAAAATAAAGCAAGGAAGAACCTGAACATGAAACTCACACATAGCTGCAAGTTTAAGTGTCTGGAAAACTAAAAACCAGTCATGCCCACACTGATTTATGAGGAGTCCGACAGTTAATAACCTGCATAGTGTGCTACTATTATTTTTGTTAATTAAACAACTACATAATGGTAAACAAGTGATGAATAAATATATTAGGGCAAGTAATATATTACAATATAGTATATATTACCATACATTCAAGGTAGGATTAGATTATATCAGGCTCAGGTGACGGCCAACATTGATTAAGCTGACATTCATTAAAGTCCACTGATCACCTGCTCTCGTTAATAAAAATTTATGCTGTGCTGATTTCTTTGATTCATTATTCAGATCCATTTCCCCTCATGTCTGGGTTTTTCAGCCTTTTTTAAAAAAAAAAATCTGTTTGACAGTAGAGTTAATTCAATACAATAGAAATGTCTTCCTAAACAAACTGTTTTCAGTTATTTAGACTGTTTTAACAAAGCCGGTTCAGGATTGTCCTGCACTGTCAGCAGTGCTGGCTTTTATCAAAGGCACATAAATATTTGGATGTGTGCATGTTTTAGCCACGAGCCTGTGAACCTAAAGAGCACATAGAGGAATAATTGTTCTGCATAATTAGAGATACTTAAATAGAAGCTTTTCACTGAGCCAGTGAGCTGTGTGATTGAATGACATCAGTGTAACTCTCTTTCCTCTTTCAAAGGCTTGGTCGGCCAGAGTGAGTGGTCACAGTATTTCCCGGATTGTGGTGGTACCTCACAGTCACCAGTTGATGTGATAACCACCCAGACTAAATACGACCCCAGTTTGATCCCTGTGACTCCGCTGGGCTACAGCCAGCACGGCAACCAGCCCTTCACTATGTACAATAACGGACACACAGGTAACTATGGCAGCCGGCTCATTTCCCGTTCTAGTTTTACGGTCTGCCTGTTTATACTGGAGACAGATGTGATCAGCAAACTTTTACAGCTCATTAATTACTTTAGGAGATTAATAAGAGATGACTTTCTATTTTTACATCCGCTTTTAAAATAGCAGATTCTCATCATACGCTTTCCTAGAAACAAGTCACCATTGTTGTTTATTTCTCCATCAGTGGTGATTGAACTGCCAGAATGGATGGGACTCGGGGGGCTGCCGGGGCTCTTTACAGCCGTACAAATGCACCTCCACTGGGGCAATGACGGCCCAAATCCCGGAGGCAGTGAACACACCATTAACGGACAGAGTGCAGATGCAGAGGTACATTTAAACACATCTGGCTGTTAACCACACACACGGTAAAAGCTCACCCACAATACACGATGTGTCAGTTAACATAACATGGACTAAACAGATTTGTAATATAAAAATAATAATAATAACAATAATAATACATAAATGAATGAATAAAAATCAAGGACCAGTATAAAGATTTTAAGAAGCATATGCATTTTTTATTATTAACCTGAAAGTGAGTATAAATTTATTTCAGTTAATTCAACATGTATATATAACACACATGTGTGTAAAATGGTTTTCTTAGAATCTGCCATAATATGTATGTAAATGTATGTTAAGCAATGTGCATGTTGCATTTCTTAGTTGTTAGGGTTTTTTTTTCCAGATTGTTACAAATATATGACTGAATAGCTACACACAATATTTATCAGCAATTACAGCAGTAGATGTGTGACTCTGCAGCTGGAAATAGTTGCAAAGAAATTCGCAGCGTGTGCCTACAACTAATTTGCAAACCTGCTGTGCTACAATTGTTACTTTTTAATTAAGTAATAATCAAAGACCAGAAAGACACTTTGAGAATTTGCAGTCAATTCCGTTATTTTTCAATCAAAAGTTTACCAAAAAAACTCTCTTTTAAAAAATGTTTCTATTTATCTTTGGCACATGCAGTAAATGCAGTGAGCACTTAACTAAAAATGGACACAACAATTAAATGAGCGACTTTATATTTTCTGATAAACCATTTTTGATTGTGTTTTTCATTTTTTACGTTTTATGTGATGATTGAGATTATATAAATATTTGCTTAAATATAACGTATTACTAATAAATATACAACATACACTCCTATAAAGGTTAATATTATTTTAACAAATACGATTATTTATTTTATTATTGCATCAGCATATTTAAAGATCTTTTTATATTCTATATTTAAATCTCCGTGTCAGTTTTTGTGTTCATTTAATTTTGGTTTACTGTGATAACGAAACAGCCCGCTGACAAGAGGCTAATAGGGGGACTGACATCCAAGAAACATTTGTGTTGGCTTACTCTTAATTTATAAAATTAAAGAATACAGAAATAAAAAGAAGAAAAGACTGAACACGAGTAGGTGACTGAATAAAATGTGGAAAGAGTGAACAAGGTAGAAGACAGAAGGTAAATGAGTGGAGTAAGGATGAAGGTGAGCTGCCTCTGCGCCTCCATTCCTGTCTGTCACTGTCCAGATATGCCAGAATATAGATACGCCTCTAAGAAGAGGACAATTATCATTTTAAAAAAAGGAACTTGGCATTAAGACTTTTACTGCATAATGAGACATTTCAGTGCGTTTCAGGACAGAAAACTGAGTTTGCGTCCAGCTTTTTCTGTCTGTCAGTCTCTGTTTTAAACCCAAGCCTCTCTTCACCGCCTTCTTCCTCATCAGTGTGGATTAAAAACAAAAACTGCGTGTCCTCCTACTCCTCCAGCTCCATGTGGTGCACTACAACTCTGAGCTCTACCCAAACATGTCTGCAGCGATGACCCAGAAAGATGGTTTGGCAGTTTTAGGAATTCTCATTGTGGTAATGAAACAATTTGATCCCACAGCCGCTATTCATATAATCATTTAAAAAAAGTAATAG
Source organism: Pelvicachromis taeniatus (assembly GCA_015108175.1). Lineage (NCBI taxonomy): Eukaryota > Metazoa > Chordata > Actinopteri > Cichliformes > Cichlidae > Pelvicachromis > Pelvicachromis taeniatus. Next base: position 33,997 of record VURO01008527.1, read on the forward strand.
GTGTAAATCTTAAACTCATTAGCTGGAATATTTTCAGCATTTTCGGGATCATTTAAGCCTGACTTTTCCCAGACAGGTGAGGAGACAAACCCGGCGTTTAACAACATCCTCAACTACCTGAGTCGCATCAGGCACGCAGGTAAGTCTTCTTCCATTTCCACTTTATTCCTAAACCACTTTAAAACAACAAAACAGCTAACCAAGGTGCTTTACAAAAAATAAGAGAACAAAAATAAAACAATAGATCAGCTATAAGTTAATACATAGGAGCTGAAGAACATTAGAAATCGTACAGGTGCATACGAAGGGTTAGAGTTTAAGATGAAAACACACTGGGTTAAAGCCAAGGAGAAAAGGCGTGTTTTTAAAAGAGTTTTAAAGAGTTTTAGAGATGGAGCCTGCCGGCCTCCAGCGGCAGCTCATTCCACATTTTAGGAGCAAAAGCTGCAAAGGCTCTGTCTCCTCTGGATTTTTAAAATGTTTTCGAAACTGAACGGGAAGCCACTGAACGGGACGCTAAAACCGGGGTTATGTACTCTTGTTGGCTTGTACCACTTAAAAATTGTGCAGCAGCATTTTGTACCAGCTGTAGACGTGAGACGGAGGACTGGCTAATTCCAATCCAAAGAGAATTTCAGTAATCTAGGCGAGCGGTGATAAATGCGTGGATCTGTGACTCAACCACAGCATTGACATGTGAGTCAAGTTTTAGGCTGGGGTCCATTTATACACCTAAATTGTTGATCATTTTTCACGTGGGGCCAAATGGAAAAGTCAAAGGCTGGAGCCACTGGATCGTTCAACGAAGTTTTCAAACCGCATCACTGTTTCACAGTTTCTTTACATTTAATCATTTACAGTGTTTGTTTTTTCTTTTAAGTGATCTCACTATTTAATCATTTTAAGTAACTAAACATAAATCTAATCGTGACTCTAACAAAATGTTTTAAATGAAAAGGAGTGAAGTTTTAACGGGATAAAAATCATGTTAATTTGGGCATTTACACTGTTCTACTTCACGCTTTGTGTCTCACTTTCTTCTTCTCCTTTCATCCATTATCAGACCAGAGAGCGTTCATCCCAGCCTTTGATGTCCAGTCTTTGCTTCCCGAGGATCTTGGGCGATACTATCGATACAATGGCTCCTTGACAACGCCGCCGTGCCACCCGAGTGTTATATGGACACTTTTCCATGAAAGTGTTCAAATCTCAGTAGCACAGGTCTGCGCATCTAAAATTTCATCTAAACAGTGCGAAAAGAGAACAAACATGCCTCCTTTTTTGTTATTGTGCTCAGCTATTAATATTTTTCCTCACTAAGATGAAGCACAGGTCAACTGAGCATATTGAATACATTATTAATCCTATTTTTACTTTAAATTTGTTATCATAATAAATATATGTAAAAAAAATATCGATCTCACAACACTTATTATCCTTTTAAGGTAGCAAAACACTATCTTACCAACAATATATGTACCTGGAAGATGTTTAGACATGTTATGGCTTCCTGTTGATGTGATGTAAGCCGTCATGTAAGCCTCGACAACAGAAGTTGTCGAGGAATTGTTTCTTATTCCCGGATGAGTGCGTCCTGCAGCTGTGCAATGCATATTGGTTGTAGCTCTGATTAGAACATCAACCCAGCATGTGCCAGGCAGACATATCAGCACTAAATACTGGCCAATGAGGTGCCTGAATATGGTCCAGAAAGTCCTGTCCTACTCCAGCAGTGTGGGCTGAAACACCCATAGTCAGGGTGACTTTGACTTAACTTTCAGCACTACACGATGGCTGCCAGCTTTAATTCTACCACAAGGATATGAATTTGTTTTCCACGTGAAGTCTATAACTCAGTGTAACTGCTCTTCTTCTCCTTTTTATCTCTCCACTCCAGCTGCTGAAGTTGGAGAAAATTCTTTACTCCAGTAAAGCTGAAGAACCAGACAGGATGCTGCTGCAAGACAACTACCGTGCAACACAGCCACTCCACCACAGAGTCATCTTCACCTCCTTTTCTGCAGGTCAGACAGAATAGCTACAACCATATAATTAAAAGAGACATTAAATTCTCTTTTTAATGTTGCTGTGGTGCACAGGAAACCACACATTTGCATATATGCACGTGGTTAGATTAAAATATTATCAGAATATTCTTTATAGCCTTTCAGACTGAAGAAATGCAGATTTGGGAGAGGTCGCAGCCAGTCTGCTTTGAAGTGTTACCCCACTTTAGCCCTTCTACACTGGGTGATTGTAATGCCCACCTGCTGCTCATGATACAAAGAACGATGAGTGCAATAAAGTCAGTGGGTGGCCATGTAGAGCAAAGCAAGCAATTAGTACAATGCACGGAAAGCGTGAAAAGTGAGGAGAAATGTGGGAATACTAATGATTGCCGGTGACTTTGTTTGAGAGAGAATAACCTTAGGATGGCATGATTAAAGAGAAAAAGTGAGAGAATAAGGGGAAGCGATGGAAAAGGAAAAAGTGCTTCTTTGCGAGCTTATTAGAGAAAATGATTTTTTAGAAACTGAACACTGTCTCCATTGTAATCACAAGAGAAAAGGGAAGAGGAGAAAGAGACAGAGAGAGAGAAGTGAAAGAGCGAGAGCGTGGCAGACGAAGACAAAGGAGAAAGAATTTGTGCAAAATGCTGATTGTAATGGGTGGCTGAACTGGAAGGCCTGTGATATCAGCACTCTTGAAAAGGGTGCAAGACTGAGTGGATGTAACATTTCATAACATTACGAGCTGAACAGCAGATACTGTTGAGATAAACCGATCGGTTAGTCCGTGCAAGGTCAACGATAACAAAATGATTATTTATTCTGTATTTTGTAGAATCGGGGAAGGAGCTCTCTTCTGGTAAGTTATTTCATGCATATCTTTGCTATCACCTTTTGTAGCAACACTTTTTAAATTTGCTAAATTGCTTTATTTCCGTATTTCTGTTCACTTTTTATTACTTTCCTGTTTGTCTCTGTGATTATTGCTGCAGGAGAAGTAACAGCCATAGTGATAGGAGTGATGTGTGGCTGTGTAGGCCTGGCGGTTATCGTTCGCTTCATCGTGAAGACAATACGGTAACGGGTTTTTACTGCATTGCTTCATCATTTCCATGGTCTCTTTGCTGTTTTTTCTTTCCACTCTTTCAGAAGCACATAGTGGTCTTTCTTTTTTATCTTTTTTGGTTTAACTTTACTGTTTACCTGTAGAAACTTTGGGGGGAATCGTCTGAATCCAACTCCTTTCTCTTGGCAGATTTTTTAAACTCCTCCAATTTGATGCAGTCGTGGTAAACAGGTGGTTTACCTGATCTGAATACTGACAAAGCTTTCGGCTAGCGCCGTCGGGTGTCCTCAGCGCAGATCTTAGATTGGCTTATACACATATTCATTCTGTTTTCGATCACCGTGAACAAAAACAATGGTGTTCTCATAGTAATCTACACATATGATTGATTACAGTATGCTGACAAGCAGTCACAAATTAGAGCCCAACGAATACACTGACATGGACAAAACTGGTTTTATTTTGATTTCTCGCAGATAAACTGGTAAGTAAAATTTCAGTTAGAAACACAAAATGGGATGTTTTAACGATTCCTGCCTTGAAGCCTCGAAAAGATTAAATATTACACGCACGTCTCAGTGTGATCCAATCCAATCCGATGTACAGAGCAGCTTCCTGTCGAGATCAGCCCTCTGAGCTCAGGGACTCAGTTTGCTTAAATATGAGAATTTGTTACCATTACCAGGGTTGGTTGGGCTCTAATAGAAATATAAAGAAAGAAATTAAAAGATAAAATTACCATTAAGATCAGTGCTGGGAATAATCCGATCCTTTGACCTCTGCTGAAATAACATGCCTGTTTCATAATTCGCTGTTACTACCTTCTCTCATGATTACCACTGATTAATGAAAGCATGTATCGTGCCCCACCAGTGAGCAATTTAACTGTTTTCCCCTTGGATGCCTAATATAAGTAACCACTGTTTCTCTCTTCTGGGCTGAACAGTTTCTGTTATATTTCAGGCCTGTTTTCCATAATGACTGGGTGGGGAGTGCCTATACAGCTTACTAGGACCACGCTTGAAAGTACCCAGAACTTACTCTAATGGTCGTCTTTATTTATAGACATTCAGGTGTCAAACCTTGTGAATGATGGTACATGGGAGGTTGTCAAATGTCGTCTTTATGGAGGAAAGAGCTAACCTCTTCGCTTCTTTCTTCAGCACTTCCCAAAATTCATATTGATGTTCTTAATGTCTACGTTATGCAATATATATTTTATACTCCTAACGATAAAAATCTGGCTTTCATTGTTGGATAATGTTTTAATAAAAGGTGGGAAGTTTTCATACACAGTATATTGCAGTATTTCCTGTAATATTGATTGAAATTTGGATCATGTCACTTGGAAACCACACAGTTTTGGAAACCATCAGCTTTCATTTTGTTAATCAGCTTTAAACTTTGCCTTAAAATCACATCTCCGGTCCCTCAGACTAATGAGAGCACAGTGGGAAGAGAACATTTGCACCCAGTCTCTTTGAAATGTTAACTCTCTGTTTTGTTCTTCTGTTTCTGTCATGTGATTCTATCTTTCCATCTTGTGACAGCTCTACCTCTAGCTGGGATGTCCTGCACAATAACCGGCCTGCCCCCATGCCAAGGTCACTGTTCAAAATTATGACCCCTGACCTCAAAACTTTAACTGCAACCTCTCAGATGTAGCTTACTCTTTTTTTTAACCATCCATTCACAATGACTTTTCCTCATGAATTAGACATCCCTAGAGTACCTGCTAAACTTTCCAAAGACTGTGAGACATTTTAACTTTCAAGAAAGCATCCAGAGTACAGTAAGAATGTCTTAAACATCAGTCATTAGTAAGAAGAGTAGTCCTTAATCCTAACGTTTCAGGTGTTAGAGTTCTGTCTTTTCTCTTCTAATGTGTCGAATGTTCACTGGATACATATGTGACTGTCTTGGACTCTGTTGCAAGGTATCTAAAACTGTAAATTTACATGTGAAGGAATATGAATATCTGTGTCTACTGGCTAAAGTGTAGCTAAATTAAAGTGGCAACAGGAAAAATTTCATCCTCCACCACTCTTGCAAAAAGTTGATAGCTTTCCATTTTTAAATACTCTTCTGTTTTAAACCAGTGTAAGAACGTGAGAACACAAGGATCCGCTAGAGTCTGAATGGCGCTTTCTGGTGACATACCCTCTGATTTATTCTAAATGTGTGGACATTTCTGCACAGAAACTATCACAGGAACAACTGTGCATGTTTTTCCAGACTGGACTAGATTTCAAACAAACTAAGCTGTATTATAAAAAACAATTATGCATCCCTTGAAGCTGCAGCTGTCTTTGTGTACAAGGGAGTATGTGTATCTACAAGGGAGTGTAATCCTGGCCAGATTTGTTACTAAGTGAGCGAATAGAAGTAACTGAGTGTCACTTTAAAACCTGCCTCTTTGCTTTCAAAGGGCTTTTTTTCTTATGCCAAGTAGTGTTTCAACAACACACTCAGAATATCTGATGACGCCTTTGTCCTCAACATTTACAAAAGAAAAAACGTATATTGTCATTTTAATATTTTAAATTTTTAAATAATCCAGTACAACAGCTTCTATAAGAATTCCACATTAGTGACTTTAATGAATCTTGTACGCATTTTATTTTATTAACATTTTCCTACTTTATTATCAAGGCTGTTGTGGCTCATAGTAATGCACCGGACTCTGGTAACAGCAGATGCCGACCCCTGCCTGAGCCTGGTTCTGCCAGAGGTTCTTCCTGTTAAAAGGGAGTTTTTCCTTCCCACTGTTGCCAAAGTATTTACACATAGCGAAACATATGATTATTGAGGATTTTCTCTGTTTTCTCTGCATTATGGTAGGGGCCTTAGCTTACAAAATAAATTGCCATGAGGCAACTACTGTTGTGATCTGACACTATATAAATAAACCTGAAGGTCAATCAATACTGAAAAGTGTTAATAGTATTTTGTCAACCCCAGTAACCTGCTTCAGTTACCTGGCACAGCTTCTTTGTTCTTCTTTCTTTCTTTGCATTAGATTACATGTTTAATGTTTCCCAGTCACAGAGTAAAGCTGGAATGAAATCAAATAAAGAGAAAATACATTTTTACACCATAACCTTACAACTCTATGAATGCCTTTTATAGTATTTCATGGCAGTTTGACCAACCTGAAAGACAGGCATGTATCCACAGGCTCTTAAAGCTTCTGTTACTACATCTGAATTAAATACCAGGATATTTATATGACAGGGGGCCTGTGTACTCCACCTGTTTTCCTGTCACACCTGTGATAGGTGACATCCAGTGACCCTGAATTCGATAAGTGGAAAAAATGGATAGAAGGATATTTATGTACTTTTAAACAAAATGTCATTAGTATATCCAAAACATGTGTGATGAAAAAATTGTACTTTTGCTGTACTGCAATGCAACAGTGACACAATGAATCCAGTGGGCATCCTTTGTTACATGTCCCCCTCTGCTAGTTTATTTTCTCTTGACTCTACTAAGTTATCCCCTCCATAGGCTCCTACTCCCCCCCCCATTCTGTTTTTGTTTTTTAATGACATAATGGAGCCTTACTGGGGCTGGCCTGTATTTTTGGACAAGGAGCGACCTCTTGTGGATAAACTACACTGACATTTAAAAAAAACAAACTGAGTTTTGAAGCATGTGCGATTAATCGGTGAGGATAACTCTTCTCTTTGACATTTCAGGACAAAGGATTCAGAGAAGGAAAAGGAGAAAAAACAAGACATGGCTCTGAACTCGACTTCAGAAACAGAAAAGAAAGAAGAGCCCTCGCTGTCACCTCAGAGTGAGCCCTAGCTGAAAGCAACAGCCAACACTGTCCCTCTCATCAGTCAGTTTACTACTGATCCACATCTCCTCCGGGGAGAGGAAGCAACATGTTTTCACTTCATTATTTACAAAACGCTAAAAGAAGAAGAAGAAGAAGCAGCAGCTTATAAAAAAAAGCGAAGGGACTTGGACACAGGAGAAGCCACCTGCTGCCCGGACCATTTCTGTCTGGTGTACGATATTTCCTCAGTTTGCACAGGGAGCAGTTGGTGTCAATATTCAGTTTTGCTGGTTTATTTTCAGGTATGGCTCTTGCGTGGTTGGAATATATGACCGACTGATGTAAATACTTTGGGGGATATATATTCTCTTTTTTTTTTTTTTTTTTTTCACAGTTGTG
>VURO01008527.1:41277-54686 GCA_015108175.1 Pelvicachromis taeniatus
GTATTTTTTTTCTTTTTTTTTTAATTTTTTTGGGGGTTTTTTTTTTTTTTTTTTTTTTTTTTTTTTATCACAGTTGGATGGTATTTTATGTCATTCACTTTGATCTTTGAACTGTAAGCACACAACACTATGTGCAATGCAACCGACTTGCTTATTGGCACATTAATAATCTTAATTAAAATTATTTTATTTTTCACTGGAACCTAAGAATTGAAGAAACTTTGGTAATAAAGCACACGAGAGTTGAAGCAGGTTTGATTTGTATAAAATAGACGATATCCGAACATTTCCAGATATGAATAGAAATCAGCAGATTTTGTTGTAAATCAGTTTTATTTATGTACATTTAGTTATTCCGTCGAGGATTTGGGCACTATACGTTCTCTTTATGTGTTTGTTTTCATCTAACCTGTCAACATGGACACCACATTAAAACACCTGAATGTCAAACTCGAGTATTCTTGATTACATATATGACCAAGTAAGGAGTTTTGAGAGCTGTGACAGTTTGAGGAAACTGCTGATGGTCAAAAGCACAAGCAGGTGATGTTTCTGGGACAGCAGAGAGATAACTGTACAACTTCTAAACTGTCCTTGAGTGTTTCCTCTGAGGTAGAGCAGCTTTTGTAAACGCAAAGGTGATGAGCTGATCCCTGGAAGGGTTGCAAATGAGCAGAGCTGAAACCCAGGTGACGAGAAACCTCACCCAAATGGATCCACAATAAATACACATACAGTCATTTTTATATCTCAGTGAGGACATCTAGTTGACATAATGCTTTCCCTATTTTCTTACTTTAACCCTAACCGTCAAAAATGAATGCCTAACCCAAAACGTCATGGCTGTCGTGTGTTTCATCTGAGATCATGAGATAGAGCACTGGGCCAGGACAAAACTGTTCATGATGCAGCAGAGCCGCATGTCACATTCATGTTGTACAACCTGACAGAGCTGTAAAATGACAGCTGTGAGACAAGGCTGTCTAATTTTGTTTCCTCTGCCTTCCCTCCCTGAAGTGGAGTGTGCTTTCACATCGGCAGTGAAAAGTTAAAAGATTGAAGAGGCACTTTTGATGTTCGATATCAAAATGTAGCAAACTTGGTGAGACATTTTTCTTAAACGAAGCGAACGAACACATGAGCAAAAAGAGTAACGTGTGTGTTCATGGTGCAAACTACTACACCAGTAAAACACTTAAAGCTGGTGGTGGCTCTGGAGCGTAGTGGTTAACATGGTTGCTTAGTAATCAGAAGGGCAGTGGGTTGATTCCTGCTGGAGACATAGACCTGCTTCCTGGGCATTTGGTGTTAAACTCAAACGTGCTGACGAGATCATGATGAGGGAGCAGTCCAGCAGAGCTTTATTATGAAAAAACTAAACTGCCTTTCAGCATACCGTACATGTGACCATGCAACATGACATAGATAATTTCTGCAGACTGCAGTGACGACACCTATGATATGTTTGAGAGTCATGACTGATACCGGTGCTGACACTGGTAGTACCAGTAAATTAGAGGACGACATGGTCCCCATGCTTTCACTATGGCCTGCACTCTTTGTGGAACCACAACAAAATCAGCTGAAAAGACATTCTGTATGAAGTTCTTAGCTTTATCAATCAGATTTTAATGAATGTCTGTCTTTACTCAAGGAAAATATAAACTTGTGTTTAATGACACGTTGGTTTCTCCTCTGGAAGCCTGACGATTACATCACAGCACAGATGAGATCAGAAGCGAGAAAAGACAATGAGGGCACTTGATTATACTTTATTCACGAAGGCACAGCCATTCAAACATCTCCTGATCTCATTAACCCATTTTCTTTATTTGATATCACATTTCATGGATTTAATATAAAAACATAAATGATTTATACCAATCACATATATGAGATAAGATTTCTTCATTTGTAACATATTCTGACTTTTTGATGAAATTTTAAGCAATTTTAAATATTCCTGTGTTTAATTCTTAACTATAATTTACACTGAATATGATGTCATTTGAGGTCACGTCTGCAGGAACATAGGCTGGACTATTAAAACATTGACAGTATTGTATCAGTTGAAACATGATAATAATCTGCTAAATTAAATTAACATGTTACAAAAAGCAGCCCTTCAATGCAGCAGACTCACACAGTGAGTCTCCAAAATAGCTCGCTGCACCTTTAGTATTTATAGCAGTCGCTGGATCGCCTTTCTCTCCACATGGTCGGGCTTATGTAACGCACAAGTTTAGGCCACTCCTACTCGCAGTAAAGGAAGAGAACTGAAAGACAGCGCAAACGTCTCACATCTGGAGCTCTATAGTCGCTCCATCTCACAGAAGAACCAGCAGCTGGCAAAAGGTAGGAAGTGTCTCAAATACGCCGCGGTTTTCTACTTTCGCTCCCGTTTTCACGTTTTAAAAACTGCACACGCAGACAGCTGTGGCTTTGTCACTAATTCGCCTGCTTTCACGTGTACTGCTCAGCGAAAGGCTGTAAAGTGTTTGTTTACGACTCCTTTATAGCTCTTTTATACCTCTTCTCTCTCTGCAGGACTGCTGGGTAATGGCTGCTCCCAGGGCTTACCTCTCGCTTGCCGTCTGTCTTTTTCTGGGACACCAAACTGTTGCCATAAGCGATGCTCCCTGCCAGCTCTCCACTTGGAAAAAAGGCTTCAAAACCTTCCTGGACCGCCACGTTCGCAGTGGAACTCCTACGACCCTTGATCCTAATGAGTGGTGGAGTTACATTAAGAACATGGGGGACTGCAGCAGACCCACACAGTCCTTCATCGATCCAAGGGAACTGGAGAGGGTGAAGGCCGTGTGCTCAAAGAAGGGAGGAAAGACATACAAGGATAACCTGTGCATCAGCCAGCAGCCTTTTACTTTTGTCACAGTGAGAAGTGTTAAGGGCACCTGTGGGATCAAAAGTGTCCAAGAGGAAACCAAACACCTGATCCTGGCCTGTGAAGTGTTGGACAACCAGTGTTTGCCGGTCCATTTTGAGGGAAACCCCACGAACCTGAAGCCTGATAACAATGCCCGAGGCTGCCAGGACCCCAGGATAAGCCATGCTCCCAGCTTGAAAATGACATGGCTCTGGTTGTTGTTTACTTTGTTGTTCCTTATTAGCTGTTTTTAAATGGAGTAATTTAATGTTGTGGAATTTTTTTGTTGGTTTTTAATCTGAAGTCATTTCATTTCAGTTTGCATTTCAGTCATGACATTTGATTTGGAGTTTCTGACTTTAAAGTAAGATTAAAAAGAAAAAAATTAAGTATTCAGTTTTTTAAAGATGGATTTTTGTAACAAATGCTACTTTTCATACGCATGTACTGCTCACGTGAGTCTATCTATGAGTTTGATTTGAATTATTTGATTGTGGACATGACAGACGTGATGTGCAGGCTTTGAATAAAATGTCCAAACAAAACAGATTTATTTGGGACCTAATTTTCCTCTGGGATACTTTCCAGATGTTTCACGCAGCTCTGTAAAAAAAACAAGTGTTATCTTGAGACTGACTCTAATGTTATCCAAAGATAAAATACATTACTGGGGCTAAATTATGAGCCTATGAAAAGTAAATGTAATAAAAATTCAAAAAAAGCGACTGCAGAAATTTTTCTTTAGTCTTGGTCTGACACAAATTCATTGAATGGCCCGAATTCATCCATGTCTTTCCAAAAGTTTTTTTTTTTTTTTTTAAATCCACCAGTAATTAGTCATTCATGTTTACAAATGAGCTAGATGACAATAATGTGAAGATTGTGTCTCTAGATCTGTCTTATTTTAACTGATTTGCCTGCTATTAAGGCCACAAAAGCTACAGTGAAAGTGCAACAATTAGACAGCAAACCCACTCAAGCTGCACAGAACACTCTGATATTAACTATTATTTGGGTGAGCTTTGTTTGGAGCAGCTGATATATTTATTATACATCCATACGAAGAAGCATCCGGTAGTTCACTTTCAAATTTCAAAAAATTAATATTTGATTTGGTTTTTCCTTCCAGCAAATAAACCAAATGCGTGTGATGAAAGTATCGTTACCTCATGGTGCTGTACACTTACCGTGTGCGATGAGAAAACCACAGGAAATATCAGACCGTGAAGACGCGTGCACTCAAAACTCAAATTGCTCGTCACTATCTGACATGCTGAAATGCTTAACATGCACATGATGGCAGTTTCACCAAATGAAATTAGAGTTTTCAGGTGTGGTTAAATACAAATGTAGTCTGAGATTTAAAAAAAAAGAAAAAAATAGAAATCAGTGTATGATTAAAGAATAGCCCACCAGCTTGGCACTGCACCCCAGTTTGAAAACACAAACAAGCAAAACAGAAACTATTAAAATGAGCACAGAAGCACTTTGTGGCTACGCCGGACTGAACGCATTTGTGTGTTTTATGTTAGGAGCAGATAATATACTGTTGAACAACTAGCCTCAAGCAGAGATGAGAAGTGGATCCATAGGTTTGGCAAGCTGACTTCTTTCTACCTCTTCAGGGCTTTTTTATACTTTTGGGGATGAAGTGACGTATCTTAGACACAACTTAAGAAATTTTAAATATATTGATTTTACACAGAAATGAGTTGGCATACAGGCTTTAAATTGGCTTTGCGAAGGAGTCAAGAAACAATACAAAGTGCAGTTCAATAACGGTCGTTGCATGGCATTTGACAAAAAGAGAACAAGAAGAACAACAAGCACATAGACACAAGGTCACAGAACACAGTCAGAAGATTCAATGCAAAAGATAACTAGTGGAGATTGTTACAGTTCGCTGGCACTGCTAATTTTTTGCTAGCTCATTTGGTTATGATCTCTGCAATTTGAGTTCTTGGTGTTAAAGAAGGGCTGTGGCTATTTAAGTGGCCGTGTCTTTAGCTCTGCCCTTCCTTTGTCTCTCTCATCTCGTCACGTCTGTGAACTGGACCTCTGTTCTATCCGGTTGCATGTTTTCTTTTTTATTTGTTAATAAGTGATGTTTATTAGGCAGGCAGTATGTGGCATTTATGTGTTAGGGCCCTACGAGCCAGCTGTAACAAGTCAATTACAAGTTGTATTAAAAGATTACAGGGAAACAAACGAGACACTATAGAGAATGTCCATTCAGCAAGGTCAGCTTGGCACAGAGAAGTTTCCATTACAAAGCAGGCACTGCTGCATTTTTACTGCACTCGTATTGATATGGGTGTTTGCGAGAGAAAGATTTAAAGACTTTCTCTTTAAATCTTCCTTTACTGGAGTTGTTTAGAGGACAATGCTGTTCGTCAGCATTGACTGACGAACAGATGGATAAAGAATACAGATACATAAAGTCCTTGAATCGCTAATACAGAAAGCAGACACTTTTCTTCATTCTTAGTTGACTTGTTATCCACCCTCATATCAGACCTTGTGTGTTTTATTTAAGATGCACCTTTTTCAGCTCTGTCATTAAACATATTTACACTAGCGTGGGTGGTCCAAAACGATACAATATACAGCGACACAAATGTTAAATATTCCAAGCCAGTATCTCCACTCTAAACTAAACTATGCAGACAAAATCTGAAATAGAAACTTGCTGAAATAAGATAAATTGTGATGCATGAGTCATTGTTGCTGTTGAGAGGTCACAATTTTCCTAAATTTGCGCTCAAAGTTCCCAACACTGCCCCGTTAGTAACAAATGCTGTGTCCACGTGTGGAACATATTTACAGTTTTCCACTGGGCCACATTAGGTGTCCACTGACAGCGTTAGCTCAGGCTGAGTGAAGGTTAAGTAGGCTGAGGTCAACCACAGGCCCATGCTGAATGAGCCAACTGTCTGGTATATTGCGGCACATGGCCCACAGAAAACTTGCCAGCTCAATATATTTGTGCCAGATTTGGCAAACAACACATTTTCCATAATGGAGCCAGAAATGCCAAGTAGCTCGGATTCAGATAAAATCTGTCAACTTGCCTTGTGGTGATTGAAGCTGACCTTTAATTCTTCACATTTTGCACTTTGTAGCGTTAATTAGCATTGACTGAATAAGAGCTAACTTGCAACTTTGACATAACCTTCTCAAGAAACTCTTGAGCAAACGAAGGCCTGGGTGAACTGCTGCCACTCCGCGTCACAGTAAAACTGGTTCTCAGAAAGACAGAAAGACAAACAAAGTTATCAGGATGACTTGTGAGTGCTGGGACTCCACCTGTCCCTGCAAGCCTATGAGCGGGCCTGCAGTCACGCAAAGCCAGGGGCACTAAACTCCTGTAAACACTAATAACAATAGTTTGATCAGTTTCAGTAGGCTGCACATGCCCAGACATCTTCCACATGTGGAGCCAAAAGGCTATAAAGAGTTTGAAGACTTAGATACAGCACCGTCAGTTTGCCACCACCAGATGGCAGGAGAGTTGCACATTAGTCTACTCACCAAAATCCCAGGACAAGCAAAGCCGGAGCATAACGCAGTACAAACAGTTGTCAGGCTGAAATTCATTAAAAAATGTAAAAGTTTAATTCAATTTTTATTCTAAATGAGAAAGAACTGGAGTTGTTTAGAGTTTTTTTTAGGCACCTACATGCAGCGAGTGAGATTACAGCTACACTAATACCTAATACACTCTGTTAGAATATAGAGTTTAGGCTATAAACTGCAGAATGACAATACCTAAAGAGTCATCTGCAACTCTGCTAGGTTTTTGCCATGCTCTGTCTACTTTGTCATGGTCATTATAACAGCCGGCACATGACACATCCTACAACCAAATCTTCAAACACACGTGCATTTTGTTTTTTGCTAGAATTTAGTTTTGGTTCATTTTAGCTTGCTATTGGTGAGACTAGATCGTTGCAGCAGTCTCTGTGAGATAATCGTCCTAAAGTGCAACAACCTTTTTAGATCAAAGAATCCCACAAATATAAGAAATATAACAGGTAATATGATACTTTGGAACAGTACAGATCAGATTGTGAAAAAATGACTTTGGGAATTTTATTTCTGTATATATTTTGTACCATACAGTAGAATTTTCCCTCTTGTTTTGGGTCTGTGTGCAAAAAAATCAACAAAATGGAACTCTGACTTGGGGACCACCTGACCCCTTTTAAAAGAACTTCATAGAATAAAATTTGACTTATATAGCACCTTTCGAGGTAAAAATTACAATGTGAATCACAGCAAAATACTAAATACATACAGACAAAAAGTTTCTGAAAAACAAGGTGAAAAAGATGAGTGTTTAGCCACTTTTTAAACCACTGAGTCCACAGATCTCAGGCTCAGTAGGGGAGAGCTCCAGAATCTAGGGACCTTTAGTTCTCAGGCTTGTTTGCTGCACAGCAAGCAGGCCCTGAACAAATGAAGCCAGGGTCCTGCTGGGTTCCTGTCTTATACAATAAAGACTAAAATAAAGCCCTCAAACTATTTTTAAAAAGGATTCCCGATAGAAGATTTAGGAAAAGTGGCAAGGAGACCTGGTGTTTCCATTACCTTAAGGATAAATCTGTTGGAGGACACAAACAAGGACTTCTGTTTTTAAGTTGGAGAAAACTGTCAGCCAGTCATCTTTTAATAGAGTCTATTATGAACTATGTGGAATTTGTAACTTTAAAACATCTTGGGGCTTAAAAGTGGTATATAACTGAATGTTATCTGCATAGCAGTGACAATAAAAGCACTTTAAAGTGCTTAAAATGAGCTGAAGAGGGGGTTAATTTATAAGCCACATAACCACTCCAACACAGAATCCAATACGATCACCCAGTATGTCAGCCTGTCGAGCTAAAATGACATTCACTTATAGTATCAAATGCAGAGGTCAGGTCCTACATCAGCTAAAGCTTTGTGCTGCTGAGACATTTACAGTAAAACACGATGAAACACACTGAACATTTAGCACCTCCAAAGCGTAAGCAGGTGACCCGAAATAGTGAAATCAGCAGGGTGGAGGTGTCATTATGAAGAGAAAATATTTGTCGCATACTTTAAAAAGTTATGGAGTTCTTATGGAGCTTATTTTGTATACATCTGCTTGTACAAAGCCATGATATGAATGAACGGAGGTGGAAATGAAACAATGGGCTCATTCATTTGCAGAAAAGTTAATCAAAAAGAAAAGAAGTGATGACTTGCTTCTAATTTCACAAGATATGATAATTGTTCACTTGGTTTTTATTGTACAGCAACACTTAAAGTAACGGGGATGACTCTCTAAGCACTGCAGCCTTTACCTTGTAAAATTTCATCATACAGTCCGTTTCGTGTATAGCTATCTCCTGTTGCTTTCTTCTCCATCATGTTTTTGCAAAGGCAGGTGAATAAAAGCTTTTCAAAGTTCAAATTGAACATTTATTTTCTCACAGGTCTTTGGAAAACTCATAGGATCAGTGAAGAAATCACAGAACTTAATGCCATTTTCCAGACTCATTGGACTGATATGCAGATCTACTGCTATTCAAGCCAGTTGAGAAAACAATAAAACATAAATCTGACACCGTGTCAGGTAATTGCAGAGTCTTTGGGGACACACCGTGGTCACGTACAGTAACAGTGACCAGAGGATGACCTGCTCCAAGTATTTAACTGTAGCAATTCTTCATCTATGACATCATCACAGTCGCGCATACATCCATATGTGCACAAATGTATGGACAAACTTAAACAGATGAGAAAATTGCCTTCTGAACACACTATTGACACACAATTGTGGGTGAGGAAAAAGCAAAAGTGGACAACAATCGTTGACTCGGGTCAAAGAGGAAAAGCAGCGGGAGAATAAAAGAATGAGTGCGGAGTGAGAGGCAGAGCGAGGGTGGAGGGGCAGAGTCGTAGGATGCAAGAAGAAGGAGGGGTGATACAATAAAAGCAGGGCTGCACTTTTATTGAACTTCTTTGGGGTTTTCAGGAAAACAAAACACATAAAATAAGGTGAAAAACAATAAAAAGTATGGGAACCAGCTCTTTTTTGTCTTCTCAGCATCCCATTTTTCACCAGTCCACATCTGCTAGCTGTATTTCACAAAACCTTCTTCGTGAACACCTCTGCCTCCCTCAGTTCCTTTCTTTGCTTATCTGACCTCACTGTTCTCCCTTTTTCTTCTTCATCCTTCTCATCTGCTGTCTTCTGTTGGCTGTAAGGCAATTCAGCATCACTCAGGTCATACAGCAGGGCGTTAAATGCACAGTTGTCACCTCAGAGGAAGTGCAGGTGAAAGCGTAACCAGCAAACACAGGGAAAGCTTTAAGCATTGAACACACAAGGAGGACCAAATAAAGACAAGCTTGGCAGAATCTGTTTCTCCAGTTTCTTTTCATTCAGTGCTCACAGTCACAGCCGTCTCCTCCCCTTCCTAATCAACCTCTCCCTGCTCTTGCTCTCCTGCTGTCCAGACTGGCTCATGACAAATGTGATAATTAGAACCACAAAGACGAGGGAGGAGAGAAGAAGAGGAGAGGGGGGTTTTAGGAGCTGGGCAAAAGCAGGGAGGAGCGCTGAAGGACAATAGGAATAGGGTGTGAGTAATACAGGCGTCGGGCTGCAACTGCACAAGCATCTAGAGGTTCAGTCTCATGTATGCAACACACACACACACACAGGCATACACGCACACAGTGTCCATCAAAAATGAATGCCTAACCCTAACCCTTAAACCCTAAACATGACCTAATTGTAACCCTGACAAAAAAATAAATCAAATTTTGAGTCTCAAAAATGCCTTCAAACTCATGGGGATGGGCATTTTGTCCCCATAAGGGACTGTTGGTCCCCACAAGTATAGTAGCATTCCAATTTTTGGTCCTACACGGATGCGCGCTCTTGAGTTTTCTAATTTATCTTTTCCTATGCTCTTTGGTTTGAACTCTCTGCCTCTCCCTTTCATGTACACAGTTAAATACTGCCATCTCTAATCAGGCCCATATGGATTGCCCGGTCAGCATGCCAGCAGCCAACAGTTCTGCGCACACTTTTGGCTGCAAACATGTGTGTCACCGTGGCTGTCTGCAACTGTTGTGAAAGTCACACAGAGCAGGGGTTCGCAAATGTTTTAAGGCTGTGACCCCCTTAAACTTATTTATGTCTCGGCATGTAATTTTTAGAAGCCAGAAGAGGTTCAGCTGTCATGTATTTAATGCTAAAAGTGAAAAGATTACAGAAAAAGACACAGTTTTGTGTCACGTAAATGTTTTGTGTTCTTTCCTGTTGCATTAGTCATCTAAAAGCCGCCTGATTCATCTCGTGACTCTTTGGGGAGGTCCCAAGCCCACACAGACCCGGGGTTAAATCATAAAAGAAAGATACGGTAATTTGGGGAATGTTGGTCTGCATGCATGTGCACTTCTTGCCCAGTGGCTTCCTGTGAGGGTAAAGGCCAGTAATAATGACTTCCAGGAGCTGGCAGTTTGGAAGGCCTGGGTCAAGTTCACATCTGGGATTACTAAGGTTACTGGGTGAAAATTTTTACTGGAGGTCATCGGCATGATAAAGTGGAGAATGCCACTGAAATGTGGCTTTAACCCAACTGATCGCATTCACACGCACAAGCTCCAACTTGTCCATGCATGTTGCTATTTTTTGAAATGCTTATTGCAGCACAAATATGATAAGACATCCAGAATAGGACACCCAAATTTTACACATACTTTAGATGCAATTTGCATTAAATCTAATTTTCATGACTAGATGAGGAAACATTGGAACAATAAATAGTCTGTAGATTGCAGCTTTTATAGATATGGTTCAAATCTGTGTTATTTGAATGAGGAGAGGAAATAGGAAACAATACGCAGCATAAGAGGAAGTGAGTGTGGAGATATGGTACAGGTCACCCAAGGGAGGGTGTTGATACAAGGCTCAGTCTGTTTTAAATGTAACACAGAGAAGGAAATACAGCTGGAAATTCTCTGCTGCCAGGGACACAACTGTAAAGATTTCAGAGTATAGATTGTTTAACCAAATGATTTTGTTAAATAACTATTTCGTGGTATCGCCGAGGATGTCAGTGCCACAGTCAGTCCAGTTTTATTCTAATTTAACCAGCGTGCAACAGATTCAGATTAGCTGCGCTTACACTTCTTGTCACAGAAGTGAACAAACCTTCCTTAATAGCATTTGGCAAAGTGCAGCAGGCTAATTATTTAGCATCCTCATTCCTCTCTGGTGATCCAATTTCCAGCCATTCAAGTATTAAACTGAACCCAGCATTACCTCTGAAACAGCACATCTCCATTCGATCAAAGACGTACAAGTACATTCTGAAAACAGAATGATTCATTTAGAAAACAGGTTATTACTTGTTATTATATTATCATGCTTATTAAAAACCTTAGATGTCCTAATAGTAAGCAGAATTTGTCAAATACATGAGATTTCCTGCATTATTGCAGTCTGTTGTGATGGCAAAGAAACACCAGTGTCATAAATCAGAGAAATTCTTTGGCACGGCCCTTTAACTTAACAGGCTTACTCTGGTGCAGCATGGTTAATGTTCTGATCAGTAAGAAGGTTGCAGATGGGCAATGTCTCAAATGTGTCTGCGATGCGTCTGTTCTATGTCTCTGCAGTTTTTTTACTTTGCAGAGACACAAGACACGCAGCCAAGGGGACCAACTGGACCCTTTGTAGCCTGGAAGCTGCATGTGTGTCACCTCTGCTGCTGCTGATTGGATAAAAACACTGGCTTAGTTATCATCAGCTTTTGCTGATGTCATTTAGTCACGTTAGTTAGAAAGTTATTTTTGAAAAATCTGATTGTGCATAAGCTGGAAGCAGTAAATGTTTTCATTGTCAGAGCTATCTATAGTAATTGTATGATTATTTCTAAAACAGAACCCCCATTTAAAAAAAAAAAAATTCTACTCTTCTTCTGAGGTATTATTGCTGCTTTATGTTATTGTTTCTATAAATGCTGAATGTTTGTGGCCATTCTGATAAGAGCCATGAAATGACTCTAAACGGGACACAAGAGATTTTGTTTAGATTGCACATGGTGCTGCCTGCCTGTCAGTCTCTGTGATGGCAGTTGGTGATATCAGTTACCAATAATAATCTTGGTATGAGAAAGAACACAGAAAGATAAAGATGACAGAACAAAAGAAGTAAACAGTATAGATGAGGATAATAGCTGGGACATAAGGAAATAGCTCAGATAAAGTTGGCACAGGAGCAGGAAAATAATACTTCTTACACCTCTGAAGACAGATCTTAATCTGTCGCCTTCATTCACCCACTGTTTCTTTTGATCTCCTTGCTCTCTCTTGCTGACTCACCCTCCCTATCCTTCTCCCCACAACAAAGAGATAAAAAATGACCTGCACTTCAGTCTCTAACTTTCTCACTAACTAGCCCCGACTCCTTTTTCTTCTCCTTTGCATCCTCTCCCCTTCTGTTTTTGCCTCTTCCCTCTCTTCAACATGCTTGAGGAATGTGTCAGAGCAGAACAAAAGAACAAAAGCTTGACAGGAGGAGGAGAAGGAGGAGGAGTAGGAGGAGGAGGAGGAGAAGGTCGAAAAGGAGAAGAAAAGGGGGAGAAAGTAGCATGAGGTAAAGGAGAGACAGAAAGGAAAAAAGGAACTGAGAGAAGGAATGAGGGGCAAGAGAGAGGTTGAGAGGAGCAGGGCACGGCTGAGTGGATCTGAATGTTGAGCTTTGCTTTGTCATCACGTGCTGACGTGCAGCATCACACACATTTCAGAGCTCTTTATCAACCCCCCCCCCCAATCCCCATCTGAACAGCAGACACGCAACATGGGTGAGGCTATCGTCCTATACTGGATGGCTGCCTGTTTCATTCAGTGGTCTTTGATGCATTTCTTGTTATGTCATGCTAAAGTGGTAATGGCCTGTGATGACGCTGAAGATGAATTCCTTCATGGTAGCCAGCTGTCCTTTGTAACCTTTGTGGTTGAATCAACCAACTTTAAACTGGGGGCGTGATCATGTCCGCTTTTCTGAACCACAGACCACCACAGATGCTGCGCTTTAATATAAAGATTCCCATGTGGATTTGGATTGATCTCAGTAATAAACAGCACTTTTTCTGTCTCTATCAGGTGCTTTAATAATGCAAGAGAAAACTGTTAAAGAGTTAAAAAAAAGAACAAAGAACAAAGAACAAAAAGAAGAAGAGGCAAATCTGCTTACAATAAAAAACATGAATGACAGAGAAGAAGAAAAAGAGAAGACTGGAGTGCAAATTACACCTCTAATATGGGTGTCTTGTGAGGACATGCTGTGATTGTGGCATGGTGTGTGGCCAGCAACACATGCTTTGTGTGTGTGTGTGTGTGTGTGTGTGTGTGTGTGTGTGTGTGTGTGTGTGTGTGTGTGTGTGTGTGTGTGTGTGTGTGTGTGTGTGTGTGTGTTAATGAAGGAAACAATGAGAGCAAGCTTTGTTCATATCAAACAGACCCACTGGGCCCGATGCAA
>VURO01008528.1:13689-27244 GCA_015108175.1 Pelvicachromis taeniatus
GCCCATGGAACAAGGCGACAGATGCCAAAAAAAAAAAAAAAAAAAAAAAAAAAAAAAAAAAAAAACCCCCCCGGGGAAAGAAAAAAAAAAAAAAAAAAAAAAAAAGGTTAAAAATGTCACCTTCATTTAAACTTCTCCCTCAGGGCAATCAGTGTAATTCAGAAAATGCTGAAATGTTAGCGCCGTTATTGCCCAAGCTTCATCAAAATATGATCACAGCGCTGACATATCAGTGATGGATGAACAAGCAAAGCAAAAATGAAGGCACTCAATCCACATCTCTTGAACACGAGAGCATTTTGAATCTTTTTAATATTTATACGCACTCTTTATGCCAGTTGATATGCCCTCTGATATGCACACTCTTTACGTCTCTTTAAATTGCAGTTCAGTCCTTCACCTTCACTCGAGCAGGTATGTCTTTACATCGTGCCATTGTATATACAATATCCCAGCAATTTAGTTGCCTTCATTCTTGACAGCAGTAATGTATCAACCATTCAAATCTGCAGTGGTGCCGTTGATTACTTGACAGTTTAATTGTTTCTCTCTCCTCCCTCTTTTCCCTCCAAGTTACATTCCAAAGAGACAGAGGCCTGATCCGCAATGGAAGGTGAGAATTTCTCCTATAAAAACCTTCAGAAACCCTACTGCTAAAGCTTCCAAGCTGACATTTCTGTGTCACACGGTGAACTTTTTAATGACACAATACTATTGTAAACCCCCCTCCGCACACACACACACCTATTCATATTGTATCAGTGCACAATTTCCACTGTTATTCACCGTGATGAAATCATTAATCACTCCTTTGAACTGAGTGCTACCAATTAATGCAGGTGTTTTAGTCACTGGCTCGCTTCAGAGTTCATCTGAGTGTGCGAGAGGTCAATAAAGGAGGGGAGAGGTGATGAATGTGCTGTTTAAAAAGCTTGGCCTAGAGTAAGTAGAGTCATGGGTTTTATGTGGAGACAGAAGAACAATGCGTCGGACCTTGAGACGCCTCTCAGTGGCCGATAGAATTTCCAGACTGCTCGAAATGCCCAAAGCAAAGACAGCATGTCCATAGAATATCAAAGTATTCCTGAAAACAACAGGGGGGAAGAGGTGAATTTGCTCTGTGGACAGTGGTTTGCTCTACATATTTGTTACACCTAAGCAAGCAGATAAGCCTAAAGCCAGAACAAATGTTGCAAGTAATAGACTAAAAATAAACGCTTTCTTGTAAAACCCTTTTGCATGAGTGCATTTCTCCACACTGAAGGTGCACAGACTGCTCGCACTTTGCCCTGTTCTTCTAAGGAAATATATGTAAATGTATGTATTATGCTTGTGTAGTTTAAAATGGAAATTATTGACGTAATTGTTTGAACACCTTTGAGCCATCACCAAGTCAGCTGTGAACAACTCCCCTGGCACTTGGCAAATCAGGCTCAGTGGAAAACTCACTTCGGAGCTGCACATTAAGTAAACATATGCAGACACGGTATGTTTACTTAATGTGCAGGCATGTGAATGTTTTGCCATTTTTACAGCAGCTGATATGGAGGGGGTGTAAATTGTCTTTTTCTATTTTTTTTTTTCCTCCCTGAATTGCTGCCCACAACTTTCCTACCTTGAAGCGAATGCCTTTATTCGTGGACGTTGTACTTCACAAAGACAAAATGACATGGTAGCGTTCCTAAACCACCTAATGGGCTTTTGCTGTCTCTGTTGCTATGGAGACTGAGCAGCAGTGTAGCTGATCTGCCAGAGGCTGTCCATGATTCTCAATTTAAAATGTAAATTTCTGTTGTGCTAAGGCTCTAAAGTGGATTTAGTGTGTATTTAGGCCTGCCTTGCTTCTCCAGGGAGAGTTAGGGGTGGTAGAGTCGAGGGGAGGCAGAAGTCTGATTTATAGACTTGCCATTTTATGTCTCTCTGTTGTTTATTGTTGCCTGCGTGCTCGGCTGCTCCACAGGCGAGAATATGCTGAATGAGTTTTCGCATCAATTTGTTGTTGATGCAGCAGGAAGAAAATGAGCAATGCCGTTGCAGGGCAGGCTGAATATGTAACAATGTCACTGGTTCTCTGTTGTCCTTTCCACCTCTCATCCCCCTTTGTCTGACTTGAAACATTCTCTCACAGCCGTCCAGGGTTGTTAAAAGCAGGTGATCCAGGCCTCCCCTGGTTAGCTGACTCCTGGCCTTCCACAAGTCTCCCAGCTAACGGAGGCTTAGGGAGTCCAAAAGGCGGCAGCAACTTTGGCCGAGGAGGTAAGAAGCATAAACAAGCCGGAGCGATAAAGAATAGTTTAGCGATGCCTAGTTGGACAGTTTTGATGTTGATCCCTTGGGAAGCATGCTGACAGGACATCACACTTAAACACATACACACAAATAGGTTAACACACACACATGCACAAATTAAAACAGCCTTTAAGGGCTCTATTTTACTAATTTGATGTGACAAGCCTGATATTTGGCTTAAATTTCCGCTGTTTGGATATATATTTTTTTCCCCCGTCATTCTTTCTCATGCTCTGCCTTTGTGTGTTTATCGAGGTTGAGCACGATGGTTGAAGTATATTGGTTTTCATTGTGTATTTGTATGCCTACGTGTTCTCAAAGTTCAATGGAACCCTGGTGAGCTTCAGGCTTTATTCGTGCAAGACTGTTGAGCTGAAGGTTAGCACTGTTTGAGCATCCCTCTTGTGAGCCCTCCACCCGGCTCCCACAGAGCATCGCATGCTAATTATGGTTGTTGATAATCACTTTCATTTATATCAAGTCCATTTGAGAAATGTATTTAACTAATACAGAGTGCTGGAGCAGCAGGGAGTGTTAATGACCTTAAAGATCGTTAACTTCATGTCAACTTATCTCTCCATGATGCCTTTTCCATTTCCCTCCCCTCTCTGTGTTCATCCTCTTTTTGCCTCAGATGTTTTACCGTCTGCAGCGGTGGAGAAAACTGGTACCATGCTGTCTGATGGTGCCATCTACAGCAGTATCGACTTCATGGGGAAGGCAGGCTACAGCAGCCCAGCACGAGGCACTCAGCCCACCCCCTATGCCACCACTCAGATACTTCAGTCCAATAGCTTCCACGAGCTGGCTGTGGATAGGCCAGATCCCCGCTGGAAGGCTTCTCTCCAAGCCCAGCAGGAAATAGCAAACCTGGGCTACTCGCTAACAGACAGACGCCCTGGCAGTGGTATGAGCCACCATGAAATGATCAAGATCTTTGTTTATTTGATTGTTTTGTGCTTTTTATACATTTTACAATGAACTCCTGTGAACTAAGTGCAGTATCTTTGCAGCAAAATCACAAGCACCTTTTTTTCCCCTCTCATTTATATTACCGGGAGCTAAACCAAGGAAAGACCAAACGCGGAAGGAGAGAATTTGTTTACATATTCACTAAAAATAAACCCTTAGGATAATGTCCTTAATTACTCTTCTGTCTTCATCACAATTCTACCCTGGGAGCTTATCTTGCCTAGAAATGTCATGCAATCATGACACATTTCTTTTGGGTTAATTTGATTAGATGGAAGAGGAAAATCCCTCAGTGTTTGGAGCTATTTTTGTAGCTTATATACATTTAGTAATGTCGTGGAGGCTTTTCTGTCTGTATTTTTATTTTTTTTGCACTATAGGCTGTGTGCTCAGTTAAATGTCAAGCTAACCAGAGATAAAGAGAACAAGTGGAGAAGCAACTTAAAGTGGTTTGCCGCAGGTTTTGATGCCTATTTAAGAAATGTCAACATTTAGAAAATGTTGTAATGTGCTGTCAGCACACAAAAAAGACGAAGAATGAAAACTGGGTAGAAGACAGGTTGGGGAAAAGTTCACATGGCAGACAAAGATAGAAGATAGCTTTTTCCAAGCAAAACTGCATGTGTGTGGAATGAGAGCAGAATAATACTGTTGCACTTGCATTTTCTTCAATATTTTGTATAGAGGAAGCTAAAAATCTATTTGCCTACCCGCAGGTGCAAAGGCTGGGAAGAAAAAGAAGATAAAAAGTGGAACAAAATCCTCTAAATCAAATGGGACATGCTGGGCTAACATGCCTCTGCCACCACCACCCATGA
Organism: Pelvicachromis taeniatus; assembly: GCA_015108175.1. NCBI lineage: Eukaryota > Metazoa > Chordata > Actinopteri > Cichliformes > Cichlidae > Pelvicachromis > Pelvicachromis taeniatus. The sequence continues at coordinate 17,769 of VURO01008528.1, forward strand.
ACCCTCTGCCTGGGACTGAGGTTGACCTTGACCGTTACCCCCAGGAAAATCATGGAGGAGGGTAACATACTTTCATATGTCATCAGTCTCTACACTTATACACATAAAAATAGAAAAGAAACACGTGCAAACACAAAGGTCTGCACTTGGGGTCGAAGCAGAGTGTGTGCATGGGTGGATGTGTGTATTTATCAGGATTTGGATATAAGCAACCTATTTAATTTTCCTTGTGAAAAAAAAAACATTAAGAGAATTCTACTGATAGGATGGCTTTGGGAAATTGTGATAAACTAGAGGCCATTTTGCATTGGGAATTGAAAACACACTGATTGGAGTTGTAAGAATTAGCTGTATTAGCTGCTAGTACCCTAGATAGAAGAGTGACAAAGTAAGATACTGGCCTACATTTAGCTCTGCTTGGCTAAGACTAAGCTAAAGACTGAATGATAAAAAAAAAAAAAAATCACGTGGCCGCCATGCTGCCCCACACTAATTTCGGAGCCTTTTTTATCTATGCCGTGTTTTTGGAGTTAGAAGTGACCATATTTAAATCGCATGATGAAGGGCTACCAGTGTGAGCTTAGTTAGCAAGCTTTATCCTTAACATAGCTGCTAATAAGTGCTAATTAACATATAAACAAAACACTAGAATTTAACTGAACAAAACTGAAAAGCTCTTGTAGTGAATTACATTTTCTGCTATTTATCTAGCACAGTTTCTACAGTTGTGAAACCACTGGGTGTGTTTGAATCCACACTGGGGATCTTTCTGTGCTTGTGTTGGTTCACACCAAAGTTATGCATATTAGATGCCTGACTTTGGATTATGATGAATCCAAACTTGGAGCTGGTTTAATGGGAGAGGAGCCTTATAGCTGAAGGCTATTGTTGGAAGCTCTAGGAACCACAAGTCTAGCCTGCACTTAGAGAGCAAAGTGCTCTATTGGGATAATATGATATGATGATGAGATATGACTGATTTTTCAGGGCTTTGCATATGATGGATGGAAGGTGCTGCACTACAAGCCATGTTATTTGTGACATAGATCCATTAAAAATGTTTCAATAGCAGCAACATGGTCAAGACGTCCAGTTCGGTGTGTGAAATCAGTGAAAGTGAAGTCTTGTGAAATGCTATCAGCTACAGCTACCTGCATCACCACACCTGTCAATCAAAGTGGCAACTCTCCTAATTTTAAGCCTCAGGAAAATCCAAACAGGTCAGTCATAAACTGGCCAGGCATGCATGGTTGATCCCACCAGACAAATAAATGGTGGCTAAAGTGACACTCTCTGTGTGATCAATCTTAGAGCAGGGTTCTTCAGGACCATGAAGACATTGCATTGTGAAATGCACGGAGAGACTTGGACAGTAAAGCCTAAACCTATTGTGGCTGCTATTTTCTGTTTATTTAAAAGTGAATACTTTTCTTTGTGGAATATTTACAGGTATTTTCATCTCTAATCACTTATTTAGGAAAGTTACTGTGATGATTAACATGAAAACATTTTGTCCACATGCCAGATATGACAATGGCAGCTGGGCACCACCAATGTCTGTCCAGACCTATCGCCATCAGAATTTAGAAAATGAAGTAGAGGAAGAGAGAGGTCCCACTCCTCCCCTCAGAGGAAGGTCCTCCTCCCCGGCGGCAGCTACTTTCAGTCAGCCTTCATCGTCCTCTCTCAGCTCTGCCCACCATGAAGAAATGCAGTCCATCTTGCAGGCTCACTTGGATGAGCTGACCAGAGCCTATCAATATGAAGTGGCCAAGCAGGCATGGTAAGAATCCCCTATAAAGCTAGGTTTTAGGAAAAGTAAGTAAAAATGTATTTATATAGCACCTTTCAATATACAGTAAATATCACAAAATGCAACAAAAATACTAGAACACCAAAACAAAAGAAGGAAAAGCAAAGACGTGTTTTTAACGCTGCCTTTCATATTCTTGTTTTTGGTAATAATGTGAAAGTGTGAAAGCTTTACATGTAAACGCAGACCCATTCAACTATGTTTGCTTTGCGCTGTTAGAGAGATACGTGTAATTTTATTCATTTTATTCTGGTGAAAGTTTGGATTTTGCATATCAATGGAAAATGTCTGAGCGCCTTTCAATGCTGGTATTTACATGTGTCAGCTCAGACCTGCGGCCCGTGTGTCTTGCAAGCGATAAAAAACATCTTACCATTGATTACACCTTTGATGGAGCATTGGAAAACTTGACAAGTCAGTGGCGACATGGAGGGTAATGACTGGGTTTAGTCTTACATGCTGTTCTGACATCAGTAAATAGAGTTAGTAATTATGCATGCATCTCCTCTATGGTGGGATGTGAGCCATCATGGAGGACAGCTGTGCGGGAGATAACAGGCATGTTGGTGACAGTCCTGCCCATCCAGATATCCTTAATCCAGTCCAATTACAACTCCATTGTGTTAGCACAACACACACCAGCACTGAGAAAGTAATCAGTAAAATCACTGCAGGCATTCATAATGTATGCACATTGCATCTCTACCCTCCTGAATATCTACTGATTCTGCCTTTGTAATACTTGTTTTGCAGCATTTTTCATGCCCATTATTTGACTTCTGTTGCTTTAAGAACATTTTATTAGTATACACTGTTTCCCCACATTTAAATAGGCACATGAAAACCAGTCCAAACGTGTCCAACTCTCCAATCGACTTCATGTCTAGTACACTGGGATCTGACTTGGGAACCACTCTCCTTTCTGAAGAAGAGGAGGAAGAGGAGGAGGAGGATGAAAGATATGCTGTGGTGTCAAAGAATTTGTGTGGCTTTGAATACACTCCTGGTCACAGCATGGATAACCTTGAGGGTTCAGGTACTTTTTAAAAATTAATTGCTGTCTTCATTTTTAAGTGAACAGACCACTGAGTAATTGACACTATGAGGTCATGCGCACATGGAAATATGGGTAAATAATAATGCATAGGTGCTGAAAGTGTGACAGATATTAACATGCATGCTCTAACTATATTTTTATATGCCTACACCAATTTCACCAATAGCACTTTCATTAGGAATATGGATAATTTGTGAAACTGAGGTATGATTATTACTTATTTATGTCGCACATTTTTAATTCATGGCTTTCATTTGATGCGTTCTCACTGAAGGCATGCCATTTTTAAGAGTTATATCATTCCCATCTAAGAACGTAGTTACAAGTTTTTCATCCACAGTATAGTTGATGAAAAGCATAATGGTAAAACGAAAGAACGTACAACTTCTTTCAATTACAAAATGTTACGTTTGAGGACATAAGAAAAAAAAAAAGATCTTTTGAGTGAACACCAATGTGTTGCATATTACAACATGTAACAAACAATAAGCCAAAATGCATAAGCAGTGTGTGAAAAACTAACCCATGATTCAGTAGCTTATACAATTACCTTTAGCATCAAGTTTTAGCTGTTAACAAATGGCCTCACATTCGACTCAGTGACTGCGAGGTTCCTGGTCCCATGGCAAACAACAAGCCCTAATCACCCCCCTTCTATTACTGTGCTTGACTATTGGCATGACGTGTTGATGGAAATACGCTGTGTTTGGCTTTTGTCAGATGTGGTGCTGGCCGAACATCTCTACTTTGGTCTTATGTCTCAGAAGTCTTGAGATTACTCAGATGCAGATTTACAAACCTAACCCTTGCTGCCATGTTCTTTTCGAGAGAAGAGACTTTCTCCTGGCAACCCTCTTCCAAACAAACCATACATATTCAGTCTTTTTCTATTTATACAGTCACGAAGTTTAACCTTTCACATACTGACTGAGGCCTTTAGCATCTGAGATGTAGATGTTTTTTCTTTCTTTTTTTCAGTTTCTTTGAGCATTGCACAGTTTGACCTTGGGGTGAGTTTGCTGCAGTGTCCACTCCTGGGAAAATTAGCAGCTGTCTTGAAATGTTTTTCACTAATGAATAATTCTTCTCACTGTGGAATGATGGACTTGAGATTGTTTGGAAATGGCCTCAGAATGCTTTCCAGATTGACGGGCAGCAGTAATTGCTTCTCTAGGATCACTGCTGATGGTTTTCCCCCTTGTTATTGTGTTAACACACACCTGAGTGCTCCAGACTAAAACTACTAAAACTAGTTGTTGTTGCATTTGATTGGTAACATAGTTAAGACTATAAGTAAGGCTGTATTTAGACTTTCACACATCATTTCAGCATTTTGCCTTAATTTTTGTCAAATAAATAATGTCATTATCTAATATCCCATGCATTGTTGTTCGTGTGAGGTTGTATTTAAATAATTTTTAAGACATGCTATGGAACAGATGATTATTTGTTATGTCCTGATATGGAAAGCTTTAGGATTGAAGGAGGGTGTGCTTTCTTTTCACCATGACTGCATATGAATGGGAGACACGAAGGTATCGGTTATGTTTCACTGAAAAGAAACATGTGTTTTGTTGTCACCACTGCTGAAAAACCACAAAAGTGTAGATTTAAAACATATAACAATACAGATGTCAAAATGCAACAAAAGGAAACTGTCTCTTATCAGAGATTGAGACAATTCTGCTTTTCGTCCTCATACATCCAGCCAATGAACTTAGAAACTGCATTCATGTCAGACGGTTTCTGCAATACACTTTTTAACTCCAGCAACAATATTCGGTGTTGAAGAAGTGCCTTTTATGGTGGGTGACAAGCAATATTGTCTTTTTAACAATATTACCATTGTTTCACTATCCAGTTATCACAAGTAAATAATGTAAAAACAGCAATGAATAATCAAGAACATCAGCTTTTTAACTTTCCGAGGCATTGCAGAGTTCTTCAGTATCAACATTCGATCTGCTGATGTGGTTGGGCCACTGGAGCTTGAAGTGATAATGCTTTGCAGTGTGTAGGCTTGCTGATCGACTATGGGTTGGCAACACAAACACAAAAGCATAAAACCGATCAATTAATCACATGCATGCAAGCCCCCCATACAGGTCTGGTCTTTTAGGATATTGATTGGTCATTCGGACCGCGATTGGCGCGAGGTGATGCAGACACTACATTTGGTCAAATGTAAAATAGTGTCATCATCTCAAAGGTATTCAGATAGCTTAGTCTTAACCATTAATGCCCCTTTATTCTTTTCAAAGAAATATTGAGACAGTCTGTTAAAAGCTGCTTGAAGTCCTCTGTGGATAGACGTCAAAGCAATAATATATGCTATTTCAACAACTTTAGTAGGTCTCTACTGAAAAGAAACATGTCTTACATTTAAGATTTGATGCATTTATAAATAGATTTACTGTGTGGAAATGTTTCTTTAAAGAGATACTTGATGGCTTCTCCCACAGGGACAGGACTGTACCATTTTTAGACTCCATTGTTTGAAAGGTTGAGATTGATATGTGCATTGAGAATATGTGTTTTTTAAGCCCTTTTATTAACCCATCGCAGAGCAAAATACAGGTCAGTGCGACTAAAAATATTTACCAACATTAGCAATGCAAACATTTTATCAACTCACTGTCAAGAGTTCTCCTTATTTTAGAAGTGCATTCAGTCACACCAAGGGAATTATTTCTGTCCAGTAAATCAAAACATGAATAACGTTTTTTTGTGGTGGCAGTATTTCCACAGTGGCTGCCATATTGCAGTTGTGGAGTACTGCTTTAAATAGTTTAGTTATTTTCAAATGCGTGTCTGGTTTTAGAGCTAGATTTTATTGTCACTCCAACAAAGAAAAGCAGTTTTGTACTCTGATTCTGGCATTCAGTAGCAATATGCTCTCATACCTTCTGTTTCGACATCACATGTAGACTAGGATGTAGAACAGCCAGTTTTTGAAATTTTTTGTATTTGTAGATTTCAATCGCAGCTTTGAGGTCTGCTTTCATTCCAACGAACACATTTGGTTTGTTAATAGATCTGCTGATCGGCGATGGGTTTTCCAGATACTTGGTTTTGAATTCAGACCCAAACCTTAATGTTCAATGACTGTCTCATTTCCCTCCATTATAGGTAAGGCCCCTGAGCAGTGTCCCTCAGACAGCTTTGGCACAGCAGACCATGGTACACAAGGCACGCATAGCCTTGGACACAAGAGGGCGCCACTCGCTGCTAACAAGCCTCAGACAGACAAGGTTGGAACTCTTCCCAGACGAAGAGACACTAACACAGACGGTGAGTCTGGACTTTAATACCCCCAGCTATTACTTTTTATTTATTTTAAGTCTTTTTAGTACATTTAATGAGAATGCCCATATCGTGATGTCTGATTCGTATCCTTTGCCAAACACCCTCATCTACCATCCACTCAATAGCCCACACACCAGCCATGAAGTCCCTGCACGGCATGGGTTCCCACATGCACAGTTCGTGGGCAGCTGCTCCCTCAGACCCCTCTGAGGAGTGCATGGTGAGTGTGTCCACGCTGGAGCGGCAGCATATGGCATCCTGGAGTGGCACGACATCATCCAGCAGGGCCACCCTGAGTAGGGGTTCAAACAAGAGAGCTGGCATAGACCCCTCCCACAACGGGCATCCTTCCACAAACGGCACAGAGAAAAGGGAACACTGTGAGTGTTCATCCTCAAAAGGATCTACTGTATTCATGTGTGTGTGTGTGTGTGTGTGCGCGCGCATGTGTGCACATTACAAATATTGGATATCTCTTGTAAAGCAAACACAAGCAAGAAAGCAAAACCATGCAAGTTTTTGATGCATTTATTAACTCTGAAAAGATTACTATTAGACACGTTCAGTTATTTACTACATATACTACATATACTACATACACTCCCCTGGTTCTAAAAGACCTCTGAAGGTGTCTGGTGGCATGAAAAGGTAAAGCTGCCACAACTGTACTTTTTCCAGAACATCCTTCAGCTGCTCAGTCAAGTTGAGAGAAATTTGGGAAATTTGGAGGGCAGTTTAAAAAAACTTAAACTCTAGTCTTGATTGATATTTACGATATAAAGGGATCATCAATCTAATTAAAGAGGCCAAGAAGGGGTGTAGATAGTCTGTAACAATATTTAGGCAGTTGATATATGTTAAAGTAACAACTACGTGAGTGCCGTGACCCAGAGTTACTGTTACACTGGCTAGAGCATCACACTCCTGATGTATTGTGCACCAGTGTCTTTCCTGCATAACAGGGAAACACACCTCACTGAAAGTGTGATGTAACAGATCAGGCCACAAAGCGTAGCTCCATTGTGTGTTTACCTTTCTCTCACAGCCAGCCGTAAGGCTTTCAGCAGTTCATGGTGGTGGATGCTGCGAGCTAGAATTCACTCTCCATGCCACCAGTTCAAACTCATCTTTTGTTGTATTTTTTGTATGTAATTATTAACAAGTAGCATCCCAGTCATGTGGAATCAACTGACAGGACGGAGATGCACAGACCAGGAGTGTAGCCATCCCATTTTGGCCATTGGCAAAGTTCCTGATACTTTTATGCTTGCCAGATTTTCCTGATTCTAACAAATCAACTTCAGATGCTAGTATACCACACCCCAGGGTTAGCAATATTAGTAGTGATGTCATATTCTACTAACAGTGAACCTGGAAAATTAAAAAGCCTCTTACTTTAAATTGCAAGATTCAGTTAACAGAAAAGGTAGAATTTGGTGGAAGGGGAATAATAAAAGTCACGTCACCTGGGACTTTTAATAGTTCATAAATGAAATTCCATATACAAGCTAGAAAAAAATACAGTTTTGTTATAGAGTAAACAAAATCTTTTGTCTTGTCACCTCAGTCACATCTTGAGAGTGGCAGCTAAAACATCTAGATTGTGAGAGTAAAGTTTTTAATATCACCCAGACTTTACATTGTTTTCTTTGTGTCTGTCTGTCTCTCTTTCAGAGTTTATGTGAAGCATCATTCCGCGCTGTTGCTGCCTGTCCCAGGACACCTTGTTTATAAGCGCTATGAGATTTTTCTCTGCGAGTGACACTGTATGATGTTCGGAAGATGGAGCGAAGACAGAATAAAGACAAAGAAGCAAAATTGTGCAGGATAAAATGCAGAGCTGTAAATGTCATGTACAGACACAGACACCACTCTCAGTGTTATTTTCATCCCCCTCTCTTCAAAAGAGTAAACAGTGCGTTATATGTCCGCTTCTATTTTCTGTCACATGGTGTACAACAATTCACACAGTGGAGATGAGGAAGAAAACACACAACTAACAAAATGACTAATAATTAAAATGAAAAAGGACTTTGTAAATATATTTTTCAATGTTTTTTCTCTTTCTTTTGCTTTGCTATGCAAGCCAAACCCAACGTTGTCTTTTTTTGTGATTTATTACCGTGAGTCCTTTTTTTCATTAATGCTCAAACTGTTGGCTTATTTTGATGAAGCTACTGTATCATTGTATTTTGCACAGAGCATTTTGGTGAAAATAAGCACAAACACACTGTCAGCTAAGCTGAGGAGAAGCATCATAATGGCAAAGAGGGGAATCTAGAACATAAACAAGAAGACATGTATACTTGGCTGTGCTGTATTTTTTTTTCTTTTTTTTTGAGAAATGTTCATATATTGAGAATTATGAGGCAAAAACACAGGCGAAAACTAATATGCCAAAATAACTGTTTCATACTTCTTTTGCTGGGAAACCTATTATGCATTATACTAAAAATGTTTCTCAACAAATGGTTAATAGAAGATTTTGTATGGTAACCAAGTAACACATCAGCTGTGATATCCAAAGCAAACACAAATGGAAATATACTTCTCTGCCATTCCCAGCATTAATCTCTTCATATATATATATATATATATATGTTCCTTTTACAGTTACATCCAGTGACATGATGACAGTGCAATATTTAAAATTACAATATGACAGTTTGTGAAATGAGAAGATGACAGGAACTTGGAGTAGGTCACCTATAATGCATTGGCTAGTTTCATTAAAAATGTCCAATGTCACTTGTAGTGAAATAGGATTTTTTTAATGATATCTGTTTATGATGTTAAACATCAAAGACATGATACTGTTCAGATTTGTTGTCATGCGCTACAGAGCTGAATGGTTACGATTTCCACTATCATCAACATGTATAGACTTGAATGACTGCCAAATTGAAAGATGTTTTGTAAAGTTTTAAAAATACAGCCGATTATCATTTTCTGCCAGTGAGATTGGGAATGTGATGTCTGTTTCTTTGGATGGTTATGTTCTGACCGTTGTTCTGGTAAATGCTCTCCCTATGAAGAATCTTTACATGCCAGATTGGTTTGCCCTCAGGAATACACAGCCACATACCGTAGGGCCATTTTTTTTTTTCAATCCTATGATGCAAAATAAAATGTGTATGTGAAAATTAACAAATTCTCCTCTCACAATTGCCTGAGTCTGAAATATGATTTGTATTTAACAGGAAATGCCCATTTTTGATTTGTTGATTACTTTTAACATTAAAAATGGTTTTAAAATATACCCTAGAGTTACAGTTTAAACTAAAGAAATGTCATTACATT